>MU758892.1:7730-53109 GCA_026770625.1 Nicotiana glauca | reverse complement strand
AAATATATATATATATATATATATATATATACATACATACATCTCTTATTCTTTTCTTTTTCTTCTTTTCTCTTGTATTTATTTCCTTCTTTTGGAGTTTGAATAGTTTCATATGAATATCTTGGGGTATACTTTCCTACACTCACTGTACTACCTTGCCAATTTTTGACTTGACACCACACCCCCAACTTAGGCTTTTAGCCTCATTCTCAATGTTCAATGAGGGACAGGTTCAAAAGAGGGAATTATTTTAAAAAGGGGAAAGGTTTATAATGAGGTGACCAAAGAAAAGGTTAAAGACTCAAATGGGGTAACTAGTGATAATATATATACAATGGGTAGCTTGAAAGGTTAATTGGTTTTCAATTATCACAAAGACTGCCTAAGTTAATTTCTCCAACCAAATATAATTACCATTAGCATTGAAAGACCAACCGGGAAAGTTCTAAACAGCATAAGTAAACATAAGAATTATTTATACAAAGACTCATATACATGGCACACGAACTGTTGGACTCAACATAGTTTTAGCCCTTGAGTCAACACTTGGCAACTCGAAGTTTTCATCATATTTACATGTATAGCTCTAGCTAAACATAGAGTCAAAGAGTGAGCCTCAAATTCACACAGCTGATTTCTTTCTTCTTCTTTTTTATATTAATTGAAGGGTATAGGCTATTTACAAGCATACATGCTTGAAACTAGACAATTACACCAAACCGGTCAACATGTTTCATCCTACTGCCATGGTTATACTATTACACCATTGAAAAAGAATTCGGTAAAGAAAAACCAAGGGGCATTCATTGCTAATTACTAAAGATGAACATGCATCCAACTATCTACTTGTTTTTTTATACAAAGATAACATATGTACAAAAACAAAACAAGTATATACAAAAGTTATAGAAATTTGCTTATATAACACAAAAACATGTACAACAATTCACAAAAAGTTTCTACAAGTCTATCCTGCCCCCAACTGAAAATCATGCATTGTTCCCAATGCATAAGAATGTAAGACAGAGTTTAGGGGCTCCCTAAGGAGCGCTAAGCGCTATGGGAGTCGGAAGCGGGCTGAATGTTGGTGGGGTCACCCTCTGATGTTGGAGCTGGGACTGATGAGATCTCGGCTTGAGGAGTGACTGATCGAGGCCAACCCTGCACCACTACAAAGTAGCGAGAGTGGTCGAAGCAGCTTTTACCCGAGAAGGTCGGGATCGATTTCCACAATGAGCTAGAAATAGGTATTGAGTTTCTATCTAAGTTAGAGATGTGTAATTTCTCTTAATTACTCTTCTAATCATCATTGGTCTTTTTATTACTTCTAATTTAATACTAATAAGATGCTAAATTAAACTAAGAGTGAAATACTTGAAGGTTTTCTAAATAGTAAAAAGGGAACTAGGGAAGTGACTTTCTCCTAGGTGGACACTTGATGGGTTCTCGAGTCTAGGACAAGATTTTCATATTGGGGATTATGATATAACCAATGCACGATACTTCTCACTCTATACCTCTCGGTAGTTTGAGCGATTTTGCCCTAATTGACTTTCTTAAGACCAATTGGGTATCATAATTGGTGCAAGCAATTTAGGTTCAAGTCAGGTATTACTATATCTAGGTTTAACCCTTTAATTGGGGCTATCAATCTCTTGAATATGCCCAATTCCTTGTTGAACTAATTTTCCTAGACTCGAGTTCTCTTTCTCAAGAAGAACCCGAGTCAAATAGGCACAAATTAGTGTTTGCAATCACTAATTAAACATTGAAATGATAAATTAGTCCAAATATCAAACACCCATAGACGTTTGATCCTTAAAACACAAGACCCATCAAATACCCATACTAGGGTTGAGCCAAAACCCTAGCTAATGGGTTGTCACGACCCCAACCCCGGTCGTGATGGCGCCCAACACAATGCTAGGCAAGCCCGACCATTTGTTACTCTCAATCTCTTTGATAAAATTTATAACCAATTAATAGGATTAAATGCCAATTAACATAAGTTTAACTCTGCAACAGTAGATAAAAATAGTGCGGAAACCAAGAATATGCCAATACAATCCCACCGATCTGGTGTCACGAGTCGAGAGCCTCTAATACAAATCTGAGTAGCAGCCTATACATAAAATAGTCTAGAATGCGGAAAATAAAGAGGATAAGGGGAGAAATCGGGTCCTGCGGACGCCATGCAGCTACCTCGATAACTCCAAAAATAAGCTGAACAGCAGCAGAGAGCTCAAACTATGCCTCCGGGATACCTGTATCTGCACACATGGTGCAGGGAGTAAAGTGAGTACTCCAACTCAGTGAGTAGTAGCAATAAATAACGATTGACGGAAAGAAAACTCGTAAGAACACTATGCAGTTCTATATAAAAATAGTAAGTACATTAAACAGCAGCTAAATGAGGAAAATCATGTAACTATCCCTTAAACCAGTATACAACTTATTTACTCCTCACGATGACCGGTAGTTTAATCATACCACTGTGGCGTGCAGCCCGATCCGTACAGTAAACTGCTCCGGCATGCAGACCGATCCATATANTATATATATATATATATATATATATATATATATATATATATATATATATATATATATACACACACACACACGGCTGAGACGTGCAGCCCGATCCAATGGTAAGCAGACTCCGGAGGGGATCCTACAGCCCAAGTGCTATACTACTTTAGCGTGCAGTCCGATCCAAATAATATACTACTGCGGCGTGCAGTCCGATCCATATAATATACTACTGCGGTGAGTAGTTCGATCCATATATATACTACTGCGGCGTGCAGTCCGATCCATATATATATATATATATAAACTACTGCGACGTGCAGTCTGATCTGGTATATATCAAATGCCCTCACTATGGGGATCCTTGACCCCTCTCAGTCAATATAGGCTTGGCCTCTCAGGCACACTCAGCTAAGACAGGGTTTCCAACCACAGGATATTCTCATTAGGATTACCAATTTCTAAAGCCGGTTCATATTATGTTTAACAGTTAAGAACATGACTGAGGGTATGATTTCGACAAGTAAAGTGAGGTCAACCGGCACAACTACCCCCTAAGTGTCCTACAGATCGGCACAAGGCCCCAAACATGGCAACTAGCCCAGAATATAATAATATTAATTAAGTCTCAGTCAAAATACAGTAGAGTCATCAATCGGGATGGATCGAGTCCGAATCCCCAATAGTAACAGACCCCACGCTCATTATACTGCGTGTGTCTCATATCAACATAGCACCACATTGTGCAAATCCGAGGTTTCAAACCCTCAGAACATCATTTATAACCATTACTCACCTCAAGCCGGCCGAAATCCTAGCTCGCTTTGCCCTTGCCTCTCAAATCAACCTCCTCGAGCGTCAAATCTTATCAAAACCACAAGGAATACGTTACAATAGGCTAAGGTAATACAACCCAATCGAAAAGACTCAAAAAATATCGAAAATCACGAAGTTGGCAAAACCCGAGCCCCGGGCCCACTTCCCAAAAAATCAGAAAATTCACATCGCCAGATTCCTTATCTCGCCACGAGTCTATACATATCAAATTTACCAAAATTCGAGCTCAAATTCTCCCTCAAACCCCAAATTTTCATTCAAAAAGTCAAGCCCTAATTCCTCCCTTTTTAATCAAATTTCCATGAATTTAAGTGTTGAATCTTCAATAAAATGATGTTTCTAGGCAATAGGACTCACCTCCAATCGATTCCCAGTCAATACCCTCTTTAATCCTCGTCAAAAGCTCTCAAGGTTTTCAATAATGGAGGAAATAACCCTTAGCTCGCGGATGAAATGATACTTTTAAAACCTTCTCTGCCCAGTTCTTTTCCGCTTCTGTTGTCCCATTTCCGCTTATGCGGGACCACTTCCGCGACTTTTCTTCTGCTTCTGCGGAAATCCCAACTCGAGCCCTAACCGCTTCTGCGGTTACACAATCGCATATGCGATACCGCTTTTGCAGTTAGCCAATCGCTTCTGCGGAACCAGCGCCCAGGTCTCCTCACCGCTTCTGCAGTTGATCCTTCGCACAAGCGAGACCGCTTCTGCGGTTCAAGCTTCGCAGAAGCAAAAACACCAGTTGCAGCAAGCTCAGCAACATGAAAATTTCAAAACTCTCTGTTTAACCATCTGAACTCACGTCGAGGCCCCCGGGACCTCAACCAAAGATACCAACACCTCCCATGATATCATTCAAACTTGCTCCAATCATCAAAACACTACAAATAACAACCAAACTATCAAATTACATCGAATTCAAGCCTAAGTTCTTCAAAAATTCCGAAATACGCATTCGATCAAAAACCCAATCAAAACACCTTCGAATAACATGAAATTTTGCACACACATCTAAAATCACCTAACGAAGCTACTGCAACTCTCGTAATTCCATTCCAACCCCGGATCAAAATCTCACCTACCAACCGGAATTTGCCAAAATACTAACTTCGCCAATTCAAGCCTAATTTTACACCGGACCTCCAAAATCAATTCCGATCGCACTTCTAAGTCAAAAATCATTTCTCAAAGCTAACCAAATCACCGAAAATCACATTCGATCCCTCTAACTCAATAGTCAATGACCAGTTGACTTTTTCAAAACAAGCCTTCCTTAAAGAGACTAAGTGTCTCATTTTCATCTAAAACCAATCCAATTCGACTCGACCACCTCAAATACCGATAATAAAGCATAGAGAATCATAAGATGGGGGAAATGGAGCAGTAACTCACGTGACAACGGGCCGAGTCATCACATGGGTCTAGCTACTCATGATAATAGAAGAAAACTGATAAATAGATGAAAAAAATCCCACAATATTTAATTATAAACTATTACTTGAAGATTCAATGATAAAAGTACTCTAAAATTACTCAAAATGGCTAAGGAACACTGTTCACAAGCGCAGCTCAGCGTCAAAATACAATTGATGACCTAAAAAGGTGAAAAGAAACTATTTATACTAGGCCAAATTTACTGGACAAAAATACCCCTACCGGGGTAGTGCGGACCGCACAAAATCGAGTGCGGCCGCAGTGAGGCTTCTTGACTACAAATTCTGCTCTCTGAACTTTGGCCACAGCGGGCCGCACAAAATGCACCGCGACCGCGGTGGCTTCTGTTGCGGTCTGCACAAAATAGGATCACAGACCGCATTGGCATTAAGATCCAAATCTTCAACTCTCTGAACATCATCTTTGCGGAACTCACAATATCGAGTACGGCCACGGTGATTCCAGTGCGGTCCGCACAAATTGTTGTGCGGCCGCAATGCTTGATCATTTGAAAATGCACCTCTTTGAACCTTATCACTGCGGACCGCATTAAATGGTGTGCGGCCACAGTGGACCTGGTTCACTATGCTTGGACTTATTCTTGGTACTTGTGCATGTTTCACTTCTTTTTGAGCTGATATTGACTAATTTTCACCTTCTAGAACAAACCCTGCAAACAAGTACAACATGCAAGCCTTTGGAACTATTTTGTACACATTTTTAATCAAAACTCAAGTAAGAAGGAGTGTTGAATGCATCAGTGACCTCCACTGATGGAGGAGGGATCTCCAACTAGCCCGACACTAGAGCTGGGGCTTGTGAGCTGCTAGTCTCACCGCTGATGGCTGAGTGGTCGATGGATTTGCTTGGATGACCATGTCTGCTAGTGAATGTTCTATCGCCTTCTGAACATCGGCTTGTTCCTCCTCCACAACTGTAGGGGCAGCAATCTACTTACGTTTCTCTTGAGGGCCCTCATCCTCCTCGGACCATGACTCCTCATCAGTCTCCCCCTCGTCTGTCTCCCCACCTTCGGAATCTGCAGAGTGTCCAGAATCTTCCTCAGAAGGGATATCAATATGTGCAGGGGAAGTTGGAGGTTGGGAAGCCTCGACAGTCTGAGGTGTAGGACCTGCCATCAAAGTGGAGAAATCAAGATCTAATCCAGCCACGGACGTGCCCGCTCCCTGCTATCCTTCCTTGCGCATGAAAGAGGATAGATCAAACTCTAGATTTTGCATTTTGTAGAGCTCAGCCTTCAGTATGGCAACATCATCACGGAGCTTTGGAAAGCCTCCAACCTCACCCCGCTCTATCTTCTCAATCCGCACCTTAAACTGCTTCAGGCGATCCCCATAAGATGTTTACTGCTATTGTAAGGACGTCACTGAAGACTGGATAGGGGTCAATGTCGGCATGATGAGTGTGGGGAGGTCCTTCAGAAGCCGGTCTACCTTAGCATTTTCATGTTGATCTAAAAGATCGAACCTCGAAATGGCTGGCAGTGTGACAGAAGGTTGTGCAATAGTGGCCTGAGAGGTGATCTGTGGAGTGGAAGTGGAAGCCACTGTGGCCTGAGTAGAAATAGGAGTCTGCGAGTCTGAGATCTCTGTATCAACAGGAATCTGGGTCTGAACCTCTAG
The DNA here is from genome assembly GCA_026770625.1 of Nicotiana glauca. Lineage (NCBI taxonomy): Eukaryota > Viridiplantae > Streptophyta > Magnoliopsida > Solanales > Solanaceae > Nicotiana > Nicotiana glauca. The sequence goes on along the minus strand of MU758892.1, from coordinate 46,666 downwards.
GGGAGCAACAACTACCTGTGGTATCGCATCATAATATGTGTGATATCAATATCCTTTAGTGTTTTCCTTGTCTTGTCAAAGTATGGCATTGAAGGGACTTCCACAGCATTATAGAGGGATGTGATCAAGCAAGGGAATGGAAGTGAAGTGGCTGTCTGGTTGGCCCCGACCCCTAACTCTCAGAAGATAATGGCACACACATCAATTTTGATCCCGGTCATAATGCATGCAATGAGAAGAGCTTTCTCAATGCTTATATCAGTCTCATTTTGGGACGGTACCAGACGAGAGGTGACAAAGCTAAGCCAGAATCTACCCTCTCGTGTGAGATCCTCCTTGAATATTTTATGCAGAGGGTCAATCCAAGCAGAGGTTCCCTTGGCTATCACTGAAGCTATCTAACCACGCTCACTATCTTTGTTGGCCCATTTGGTATCGTACGCCGTTGTGCCCAGTTCCTAATTTGGAAAGTAGAACTCATTTATAGTGTCACTACCACAAAGCACCTGCTTCCCCCGAACCAAGACAATCTCACATAATACTTTTTGCGCTTGTGGTGAGGTGTTCTAGAGGCTCCATAAGACGCGTAAATTTCATGCACCAATGTTTCATTGTAATCATCAGGAAGCTCAGTGAAGCACTCCCAGTTTCTAGCTTTCATGTTCTCCAGTATGTAAGGGTATTGCTCCTGTAGCCCGGTCAGGCTCAGTCATTCCTCTACAAGGATTTTCCGTTTCGTGAGCCCTTCTCTATACAGACTCCTGGAACCTTCGACCTCAAACCTGAGTTAGAAATGATCCCCTCTTTTTATTCTTGCCTCAGCTTGTAGGTTTACTGATGGCAAGGTCTCTTCCTCATCAGACTGGGAGGGATGTGCAGTAGTAGGTCGAGATGATTCTGGCCGTGAACGCTTGGCTTGTTGTTCTTGACTACTGGTGGAGGTCCTTTTCTTGGAAGATATATGTTTCTTGGGAGACATATCTGCAAAGAAATAAAGTGTGAGCGACATAGCAGACATTAGAAGAAAAATTTACAAAGTAAGTCAAGTATACGACAGGTTGTGCGATCGCTCAACCACTATGCGGACCGCAAACCTGTCGCAAAATGTCTATCTGCTAAAAGAAAACAATTATGTGATGGGTTATGCGATTGCATATCTATTATGCGGTTCGCATAACCATTGCAAACCTATACGCTTGGAAAGTTCATCACACTTATGCGATCGCAAAACCCACCGCAAAGATGGATTTGCGATCGCAAATCAGCCGCAAACAGCATTTTACAAAAGGCCAAAAACTATTAAAGTATGCGGTGGCTTTGCGGTCCGCATATCACTTATGAAATCGCAAAGCCTCCACATTTCTTCATCTTCCTCAAGTCACATAGGGTTTCGTATGCGACAATAATGCAGACCGCAAATTGACGATGTGGTCCGCAAAAGTCTTCGTCCTCAACGTTTTGAACTCCACCCTCTACAATGGTGACCCTAATTTCACTACCCAGCACCCCAAGCCTAACTAATTATCCAAGCCCCCCCCCCCCCAATTATGAGTAGATACCCAAATAATGAAGATGAATAAAGAACAAACACTAACGGAAACTAAAAATAGGAAAACACACAACAAAATTTAAACTAAACTTTATATGGATGAAATTAGGAAAGGAGAACATACCAGGAATGGAGAATTGAGAACACTTGGGAGATGAATTCAACAAGTGGGATCATTGTTTACTCTTTTCAATTTCAATTCGCCATTTTCCTTTCTCCTTTTTCTTTTTGTTTTGTTTTTTTTTGTTTAAGAGGGAAATGGTTTTGTCTGAATGATGGGGTGTGTTTATGTACGAAGGGGTAGGGATACTTACCTGTGAAATTTGCGGTGGATAAGTCACCACATAACATCTTATGCGACCGCATAAGTGTATGCGGTGGTTTCAACTTGAGTTGCTCATTGACACAATGCAGTGCACTTATGCGATCGCATAACTAAAATGCATTCCGCAAAGTGCACGTCCTCGCCACATTTTGACCATCAATATTTGCTAAACAAACTGCCCAAGTCTGCGACCACTATGCGGTCCGCATAGTTAAAATGCGACTGCATATGTGTAGTAGACTTCCCATGGTGACTTTTCTTCCCTTTCACACGTAATTTTACCTAGTGTTATGATCTTTTGGATCACCTACACTTTAACATACACTTTAAATTGCTCAATTAAATCTATCTAACAAAACTTAAAATTTAAAGGACAAAAAGGACGTTACCACACACGGGTTACCTCCCATGAAGCATTTGATTTAACGTCGCGACACGATGAAGTTGGCCTTTCTTTAGGTTCACTCATTGGTCATGCATGGACCATCTTTGAGAGACAATTGTTCCACCAAGTGTTTTTCTCCATCTGTGCCCAAGTAGTGCTTGACTCATTGGCCATTTACTTTGAAGGTTTGGAGCCTATCCTCGGACTCTAATTCCATAACTCCAAAAGGGGATACATCTACCACCTTGAACGGACCGAACCATTTTGATTTGAGTTTGCCCAGAAATAATTTGAGCCTTGAGTTGAAGAGCAAAACCAAGTCACCCAACTTGAACTCTCGTTTCAAGTTCTTTTTGTCGTGGACAAACTTCATCCTTTCTTTGTACACAGCTGTACTTTCATATGCATGGAAATAGAATTCCTCCATTTCATTGAGTTGTGTTAACCTCTAATTTGCAGCTTCAGCCAAGTCCAAGTTCAACCTTTTTAAAGCCCACATGGCTTTGTGCTCCAGTTCTATGGGTAGATGACAAGCCTTGCCAAAGACTAACCGATAAGGAGAATTGCCAATAGGGGTTTTGTACGATGTGCGGTATGACCACAACACGTCATCTATCTTCCTTGACCAGTCGGTCCTGTTTGCATTAACAGTCTTTGCTAGAATATTCTTTATCTCCCGGTTGGAAACTTTAACTTGGCCACTTGATTGGGGATGATAAGGTGTGGCCACCTTATGCTTGACGCCATATTTCTCTAGTAGCCCCGTGAAAGCCTTATTATAGAAGTGAGACCCACCATCACTAAGAATGGCTCTAGGAGTGCCAAACCGCATGAATATGTTTTTCTTTAAGAATGTGGTCGCACTCTTTGCCTCATTGTTTCGTAAGTCAATTGCTTTAACCCATTTGGACACATAGTCCACAGCCACCAAGATATATTTCATACCACAAGATCTTACAAAAGGGCCCATAAAATCAATTTCCAACACATCAAAGATCTCTATCTCCATCACAAAGTGCATTGGCATTTCATGCCTCTTGGAGATTGATCCTTGCCTTTGACATTGGTCGCAAGACTTGATCATTTGATTGGCATCATGATAAATCAACGGCCAATAATAACCACATTCAAGCACCTTTTCCACCGTTTGATTTCCCATATGGTGACTCCCAGCCGATAAATCATGGCATGCCTTTAGAATTTGCATAATCTCCTCTTCTGGAACACACCTTCTGATGATGTTATCAGCACAAAAACGAAACAAGAATGGTTCTTCCCAATAGTGTTGCCGACAATCTCTCAAAAACTTCTTATTCTGATAAGCTTCCTATCCATCCAGAATAATGTTGCTAACCAATTAGTTAGCAATATCGGCATACCAAGGAGAAAAACTGTTAGATAATGCCAATATGTGTTCATCCGGGAAAGCATCGTCGATTTCAAGATCTTCCTTTGGTCTCTCTGCCTCTTCAAGCCTTGATAAATGATTCGCTACTTGATTTTCCGTCCCTTTTCAATCTTTGACTTCGGAGTCAAATTTTTGCAACAACAAAACCCACCAAATCAACCTAGGATTTTCATCCTTCTCTGTTATAAGATAGCGAAGAGCAGTATGGTCTGTGTACACTATCACCTTGGATCCCAACAAATAAGCCCAGAATTTCTCAAAGGCATAGACAATGGCAAGAAGTTCTTGCTCAGTCACCGTATAGTTCATTTGCGCGCCATTGAGTGTCTTTCTTGCATAATAGACCGAGTAGAGAAACTTCTTATGACAATGGACAAGCACTGCCCCAATAGCTATACCACTGGCATCACACATGAGTTCGAATAGAAGAGACCAATCGGGTGTGACAATAATAGGTACCGTGGTTTACTCTCATTCTCCAATTGGATCTTATGTTCGCAAATTCCGGTGGGAATCCCCTAGATGTCTGCAATTTTTCATCCAATAGCTTGCTTATGCTCCTTTAAGACTTTCAACAGTTGCTCTATCTGCACATCATTCAACAAAGAAGAAACAATTACTGGTAGAGTGTCATTTGAGCCAAGAAATTTATACCTCAAGTGTGGTGGAAGTGGTTTGAGCTCTAGTTGTGGTGGCTCAATAATTGAAGGCTTTGCGGGAGGAGTATCTCTATTATCCAAGTCAAGAGAAAGCTTATTCGGAGCATAAGTATAAGACCCAAGCCCTTCCAATGCATTGACTGATTCCATATACCCCTCCATATCTTCACTGTCGAAGTTTACCAAAATAGCCGCCAATGCCTCACTGGGGCATTGTTCTTCCATCTTCATTTCAAATTCATCTTCCACTTCATCAACAACATCAATCATCGAGATGCGTTCATATTCATGTGGTAGTTTCATACCCTTGCTTGCTTGGAATGTAACTTCTTTATCATTCACATGGAATTTGATCTTATTCCGTTCCATATCCATTAGTGCTCTTCATGTGGCAAGGAATGGTCTCCCCAAGATGATAGGGATCTCTTTTTCAACTGCACAATCAAGTATTACAAAATCGGCGGGTAAATGAAACTTTTCCACTTTTACAAGCACATCATCGACAATTCCCACCGGTCTCTTTATGGAACGATCGGCCATTTGCCATCTCATACTTGTGGGCCTTGGCATACCTAACCCTACTTGCTTGTAAATGGAAAGAGGAATTAAGTTGATGCTATCCCCATTATCACAAAGGGCTCTTGCAAAATCACGTGCCCCAATAGTACATGGAATGGTGAAAGCTCCCGGATCTTCTTTCTTTTGAACGGTGGATGTTGCAATGATGGAACTAACCCAGTGAGTCACATTCACCACTTCATTCTCGGTAGTTCTCTTCTTGGTAATCAAGACTTCAAATATTCAGCAAAACCCGACATCTATTGAAATGCTTCCATAAATGGAATATTCATCGATAACTTCTTGAGAATGTCATAGAACTTTTCGAGTTTGCTATCATCAACATTCCTAGAAAGTCTTTGAGGGAATGGAGGAGGAGTTCTAGGAATAGGTGGTAGAGTTTTTGGTGTCTCTTTTACCTTTTCCTTTACCTCTTCCCGGTTTACTTCTTGCACTTTCAACTCTTCCGGAACCTTTTTTGCTTCAATAACAATTTGCTCTTCAACTTGTGCCTCAACCTCTTGTTCGGACTCTTCCACTTCAACCACTTGTTCGTTCTCTCCTTGAAGTATCTTTCCACTCCGAGTAGTAATTTCCATGCAATGAGAAGTTGGACCACTCCCACTACCCTTTGGGTTCGCAATTATGTCATTTGGAAGTGTCCCTTTTTGCTTCAAATTTTGTTTCCTAGAAAGATCTCTCATTTGCATCTCCAATTTTTGAATGGATGCGGTATGATAACCCACAAGCTCGGTCATATTCCTCATAGAAGTGTCGGACCTCTCTTGATTTTGTAATACCCGTTCAAGCATGATTTCCAACTTGGAATCACTTGAGGAACCTTGATTTGAATATTGACCCTTTGAAGGAAAATAAGGGTTTGAACTTCGTTTTGAGAAGTTGTTGTTGTAATTATTCCAATTTCCTTTATTTGAGCTACCTTGGTCATTTCGCCACTGTTGGTCGCCTTGCCCTTGCGGGTTAGGCCTCCATTGATTTTTTTTTCCTTGACATTGGTATTATTGCCTTTGATATCCTCCTTGAGAGTTGTTGACATAGTTTTCTTCCTCAAAGTCTTCATTTGATATGGGTTGCACATCCTCCACCACATTTACCTTCTTCGCTTGTCTTTCAGTGAACATCTTTGTCAAAACATTGACATTGGTGGCATGCCCTGAGATTACTTGATCTCTCTCTTGATTCTCCTTTATCATGTTGTTCAAGGAGGGAGAACCATATGCAATTCCACCTGTGGTGTCCTCTGAGTGCCAAACTTGTTTATGTTGTGCCATTTTGTCAAGGATTTGTGTGATCCTTGCAAATGTCTTGTCCATAAAAGATCCATCAGCTGCATTCTTGGCTATAGATTGGTCATCGGATCTAAACCCATGTAGAATTTCTCCAACAAGATAAAATCCGGAAAACCATGATTGGGGGACCTCACCAAATATAACTTGAATCGATCCCATGCCTCATGTAGATGTTCTCCCGGTACTTGCTTGAAAAAGAAAATTTTATCCCAGAGCTCAGATTTCTTACTTAGCGGGAACCATTTAGCTAAGAATGCTCGGACAAGTTCAGGCCAAGAATGAATGCATTTTGGTGGCATATTTTGAATCCATTTCCTTGCGTCCCCAGGTAGTGAGTACTTGAACACCCTCAACCTTAGGGCATCATCTAAGACGTTGTTCTACTTATGCATCGCACACACACCCAAGAAGTTTCTAAGATGTTGTGTCGGATCATCATCAGTGGAATTCCTGAAAAACCCATCCGCTTTGAGCATTAGGATTAAACCATGTTCACCTTGAAAGTTGCAGCACCAACAACCGGAGGTACAATAGCATTTGTATCCTCGATGTACTTATCTATATCCAGAAAAGGATTTTCTTCCATTTCTTCTTCATATTCAGCCATATTTTCCTATCAACACCAAGCACAACAAGCATAGTGTGACGGAATAGAAGAAGACGTAAAGTAAAGCACACACTAATTAGTAATTTCAAAACTGTATTCCCCCGCAACGGCGCCAAAATTTGATACGCTCAAATTACACTTTTATTAAGTAGCGTAAGACGGTCGATTTCAAATATAATAACCCAACAAGGTTGGAGTCGAATCCCACACGTGAAAAGGCTAATCGAGTAATGTGCTACTTGACTTAGGTTGGAATTCTATTCCGTTAATTGTAACAAGAGTATGATATGACTGTACTTTGAAGAGATAACTAATTGTAACGCTGAGAATGTAAATAATTTGATTAAGGAAACCAAGGTTGTGTCCCCTTCAATAAAATATAATGCTATCGGTGTTAATATGATGTATTTCTAATGGAAGGTCCTTTAGATATGCAAATGATTTCTAAATGACTACCCAAAACTTTCAATAGTTGGGTAGTATTTCCTCTTTATGATTTTTCCAAATATAAAAGAGTTGCAATTAAGAACAATCAATTTATGCCAAATAAAATCTACTTATTCCTAAGCGGTTCTATTAAAAAAATTAAAGTCTTGAGTCTTTGATATTTACTTCTACCAAACCCTAACTCACTTTTCCAATTAAAGAAATAGTTTAATGGCACTTGTTAATATTTGCAACCACCAACAATAAATAAATAATGAGACATAAATATGTATCAACCAACCATTATATATATATATTTAATATTAAACATCCATTAACATATCACTCATTTAGGGTCCACAACATTAGTATTTAAAGCTAGCTACTCATGCTAAAATATAAAAAAGATGAGAATATTAAATATCATAAAGCTTACAAAGTGCAAGATTCTTCACTTCTAAAGCTAGCAAAAGAGAGGAATATTCAAAGTTTGGAATGTAGCTCAAAAACTAGACAAGTTGCCCCCACAAAACCCCAATAAATTCATTTATAGTGGGCTAAAACTCGGGACCAATTTCAGACAAAAATGCCCCTCTAGGTTAATTATGCGACCGCATATCTGTCGCATAACAGGCATGTGGTCTGAATTCTCGTCAAAGTCATCGCATTTCGAAACCCTAGTTCCCAAGTAGTCGTCGCATCTTGGTTATGCGGTCTGCATTGTTGATTTACGACCACATAATGTCACCGCATTTCCAACTCTAGCAACTTTTACAGGGAGTTTGCGATCCATTATGCGGCTCGCAAACCTATTATGCGATCGCATAATGGACCGCATTTCTTGCATTTGAATTTGGCCAACAGACTGTTGTGCTTTGCGGCTCCTCTGAGCAATATGCGGTCCGTATGTTGGATTTGCGGTCCGCATACTCACATCTACGATCGCATTTTGCCTTTTTCTTATCCTTTTGCGGCTTTTTGATTTCATTTTCATATTTTTGGGTCCTTAAGCCTCATACACTGCAAAAAATTAAAATTACATAAGTATAAAAGATAATTGCATTTAAAACAAGCTAAAATCTAAGCAATTGGTATTAAATGTGCCGAAATTCTCTGGCACATCAGCAATCCAATCAGAGTTGAATTCACTTGCAAAACGTGAAGTTTTTGGACCTGTAGTCCAAACACCTAATGGTGTTAAGCCTGTTGGCCATAACTGGGTCTTTGTACGTAAAAGGAATGAGAAAAATGAGATACAAAGATATAAGGCACGCCTTGTTGCACAAGGATTTTCCCAAAGGCCTAGTGTCGATTATGAAGAGACATATTCACCTGTTATGAATGCTATATCATTCTGTTATCTCATTAGTTTTGGTATCCATGAAAAGCTTGACATGCATTTAATGGATGTGGTTACCGCCTACCTTTATGTCTCACTTGATAATGAGATATATATAAAAATTCCCGATGGATTTAAAAATCCTAACGCACATAATTCAAAGTCCCTAGAAATATTTTTAATCAAATTTCAAAGATCTTTGTATGGTCTAAAGCAATCAGGACGTATGTGGTATAATCATCTTAGTAAGTATTTATTAAAGGAATGTTATATAAATGAGTCATTTGTCCATGTGTTTTTATAAAGAAAACAATATCGGAATTTATTGTACTTGACGTATATGTCGATGACATAAACCTTATTGGAACTCCTACAGAACTCCAAAAGGCAATTGATTATTTAAAGAAGAAATTCGAGATTAAAGATATCGGAAAGATAAAATTATGTCTTGGTTTGTAAATTGAACATTTGGAAAACGGAATTTTTGTTCATCAATCCGCCTACATAGAAAAGGTATTGAAACGGTTCTACATGGATGGAGCACATTCATTAAGTACTCCGATGGTTGTTCGATCACTTGATGTAAATAAAGATCCATTCCGACCTCAAGAAAAGAATGAAGAGCTACTTGGTCCTGAAGTACCATATCTTAGTGCAATGGTGCACTAATTTATCTTGCTAATACTACAAGGCCTGGCATAACTTTTTCAGTTAATGTCTTAGCAAGATATAGCTATGCTTTTACAAGGAAATATTGGAATGGAATCAAATACATATTGTGGTATCTAAAAGGGACTACCAATATGGGCTTATTTTATGACAATAATTGCAGTCCCGATCTTGTTGGTCATGCCGATGTTGGGTATTTATCTGACCCACACAAGGCTCGATCTCAAACAGGCTATGGGTTTGCATGTGGAGACACTCTTATATTTTGGTGATCGGCTAAGCAATCAATTGTGGCTACTTCATCTAATCATGCTGAGATAATTGTTATTCATGAAGCAAGTCGGGAATGTGTGTGGTTGAGGTCTATAATACATCTTATTCGAGATAAATGTAGTTTAAAATGTGACAAACTACCCACAATTTTATATGAAGACAATGCAGCATGCATAGCCCAATTGAAGGGAGGATTCATAAAAGGAGATAGGACAAAGCACATTTTACCAGTGTTATTTTTCACACATGAACTTTAAAGAGTGGTGATATCAATGTGCAACTAATCCGTTCAAGCGATAATATAGCTGATTTGTTCACCAAGTCTCTACCGATGTCAACCTTCAAGAAGCGAGTGTACAAGAATGGGATGCGAAGGCTCAAGGATGTGAAATGATGATCTCATCAGGTAGAGTTTAATACGCGTTGCACTCTTTTTTCCTTACAAGGTTTTGTTCCACTGGATTTTCCTGCAAGATTTTTAACGAGGCAACCAAAAGGCGCATTGTTAGATATGTGTACTCTTTTTACTTTACTAGATTTTTTTTCCATTGGGTTTATTTTAGTTAAGGTTTTAATGAGGCACATTACTTGTTGAGTAGACATTCAAGGGGAAGTATTATGAATAGAATTGTAATTAGAGTGAATGTCTACCGTTTAGAGATTTTTACTTTGTGGCAAAGTTATTTTTTCCCTATAAATAAAGGGATCATACCCCATTGTAAATTATCCCAAAATTCAATAAGATTTACTCTTTCTTTCTCTGCAATATTATTCTTTTACTTTTATTGTTTCATTACAGTAACTAAGTTATTATTGATCAGTAAATCCTCCAAATCAATTCCATTTGCTTTTGCTTTTGCTTTTGCTTTTGCTTATTTATAGGGATTTCTTTTAACATTTATCTTTCTTTTCTTCTATTTGAACTCTCTTATTTTCCTTCCCCTCGTCACTCTTAAAGAAATTATACATATTCAATTAAGATTTTATGAGTCAAGTCACAAACACACTAACTCTCCTATTTTCTGGCCTTTTGTCTTTCTTTTAAATTTCTTTTAAGGTGGAATAAATTAATAAAATATTTACATAATATTTACAGTGTAATTTATGTTGTATAAACGTTCTATTATTTTATACAAATATATATTGATGGAATCTAAAGAGTAATAGGTAAAATATTTACATTATATCCACGGTATAATTTCGGTTAATAATGATTTTTTTATTGAATGAATATTAAAATTGTGTAAGCTTTTACAATATAATATATCATAAATATATTAAATGTATATTTTGCTGAAAAAATAAAACAGTCCACCATAAATATAAAATATTGGAAAAAATACCAAAAACCCCTTGGTATAAATATGTTTTTGACGTATAATTTCATTATAAAACATACTCAATTGTGTGTATTTAAAACATCGTATAAATATGGTATATTTTTAATTCAGATGTTGTTATGTAATATTTTTGGTATATTATAGGTATGAAGTATATATAAATGTATATATTTAATATATCGTATTTTAAAACAGACATACTGTATAAAATATTTGGGAAATATCTGTCATACCGATGAACAATGATAACATATCAGAAAGGAATTTTATACTTGAACACTTGGTTGTCTGCAGGTGACGATACTCTATATATTACACTAAATTATATGCAAAATAACATAAATTACCCATAAACTTGGCTCAGATTATAAATATCCTCCCCGAACTATGCTCGGTCTTAATTACCCCCCTCAACTTGGCCTATTGAGAGTCATTACCCCCCTGACGCTGATGTGGCAAAAGTATGGGTACACTCACCTGCCACGTGGATTTTTCTGTCTATATGGCATTTTTTTTTGAAAAATAATTTTTTTTACCTTTTTAAGAATATTACTTTTTAGATAAAAAGTAATATTCTTAAAAAGGTAAAAAAATATTTTATTTTTTAAAAAAATGCCACATAGACAGAAAAATGCACGTGGCATGCGAGTGTACCCACACTTTTTGCCACATCAGCGCCTAGGAGGGTAATGACCCTCAAAAGGCCAAGTTGATGGGGTAATTAAGATCGGACATAATTCAGGAAGGATACTAATAATCTGAGTCTAGTTTAGAGGTGGTTTAAGGTATTTATCCTAAATTATATAACATTAAAAAATAAAAAGTATGAGGAGAAAGAAATATTTGGTTTGACCTCTTGCATTGGTAATTTGTTAGAAGAGTGATTTGCCGAAGATTGTGAGAAAGCATCAATAGTATTTGAGCGTCATTTTCGAAAAAATAAAGTTAAATTGATAAGTGATGGGAAGAACTTCTACTAAAATAAGGGAAAACGTGAAACATCTCTCAAGGAGAGAATAGAAATCTTCTTAGCGGTTATTTATTATGAGAGAAAAAGAAATAAGATATCAAGAATTAAAACGTAATCCCTTGTTTTTAGGAAGAGTTAAAAATAAATACTTTATTATTAAATACTAGTATTTTATTTATATATGCTACATTCATAATAAAATGTGCTATTATTGGAATAATCCAAATATGGTAATATAATATAAATACTATTTTATAAGAGTCCTACGTGTAAAAATCTCTTGTATTTACGTGTAATTCTCCCACCTTTTTATTAGTGGTGTCATTTATTTTCTTAGATTTATAATTTTATATGTATACATTATCTTTTCCACTTAGCAAAAACAAGTGTATTACTTTTGGTATTGAGGAAATTATACATACCAGCGAAGCTCATGAATATATTGCTTGGACCCAAATAAAAATTAAAAATACCTTTCCAGTGACAGAAGATGATTTATATCCAGCTCCTGCTGTAGCACAATCACAATCCTCGAGTCAAGAACATGGAAATTCAGTGTATTACAATTTTTTTGTTTAATATTTCTCATAATTATTTAACAAAAACTAAAAAAAAAATACTGATGGACCGACCCATTCATAGAGATTTAGGGCTCGGTTTGAGACTAACTCCTTAGAAGGCCTAAACAAAAGGGCCGGGTCTCCACCCGATCCGATTCCTTACCGGGTATTAACCTCCATAGGTCCGAATCGAGTGCTAGACTCGAACGTTCAATTCAACTCGGCTTGATTCATTTGCAGCTTTGGCGAGACTGCAACAATTGCCGATCTTTCGAGGCTGAGCGTGTATTACAAAGAGGCATACTTCTCAGTTATCGTCGTTACTTATCAAGGGCGGCTCAATAAAATTAGTGGCCTAAAGCCAGATTTTAATAAGAGACCTTATATTTTTTTTTACTAATACATATGCATAAAAAAGTTAGTGTTGCCATTTTTCATATTTGGTATTTATAGTATAACATTCTTAAATGATAAAGCCTTTAACTTCACAGAATAGTATTATTATTATTTATATTAGTAAAAGCTAACTTAAATATATAAGATGTTAGACATGTATTTTCAATATGTCCCCTTTGATATTTTTACAAAAAAATATATTTACTAATATGAAGATTTAAGTAATTTAATTGAAAGTTCTAAAATATTTTTGGTGTTAAGGAGTAGACAATCTTTCTTTTTTTTTTTTTTTCCAAGGTTTTCTGTACGTTTTTTTTTTTTTGCAAATTTTAATATTGTCTAACTTGAAATAAAATCATAAAATTCATTGCTGAAATTTTTTTTGGACCTATATCAAAGCTTACTAGTCTCCTACTTGAGCTACCTGTTCGTTCATTCTCAATCAAATTTTATGGTGCTTCAATTAAGATAAAACAAAAATTAGTGAATGAATTATTTAGTTATAAAATGTGAATGAAGCTGGTTGAACAACAGGTACATAGGGCAGTGATCTATAAATAATTGTTGATCATTAACTGGGATGGCTCAACGGAACTAGTGGTTTGAAACTAAAATATATTAGAGGACCCTTAAATTTCTGTCATAAAATCCATATACTATTAAAAAAAAAGTTTACATTGCTTTGATTTAGTGGTAAGATAGCAACGTATAATGTGTGGCGCACACAATATGGTATTGAACTCTCCCCTGTATAGAAATGTAGCATTAAGTGAAAATGCTTGAGCCTATTATTAGTCATGTTTTGAACCTTATGTACACTTATCTTGGGGATTTCTTAGTTAAAAAAGATGAGATACAAAAAAAACTTATTTTCTGATGTGTGGATCAATCAAATGTGACAAATAGAAATAGCTAATTTAGAGAATCTGAATTGAAATTAGAAATTAAAATAGTGAAAAATATGAAAAAGACTATACATAAAGAAGAAGAAAAATAGATTTAATGAGAAGGTAAATATATTATTTAATTTAGTGAGAGAAATTTTTTATCCTATTAGATTATTCAATTCCACCTCTACCAAGTTTCAAAAAAATATTAAAATATAAAATATTTTATCAATAATTATATAAATATAAATTATATATATAATCATACTTTATATTTTTGGGGCCTTAAATATTTGGGGGCCTAAGGCAATAGCTTCAATTGCTTTACCCTAGAGCCGCCCTTGTTACTTATGGAATCCTCGGAAAAGACTGAAGATGAAAAGGTGGTTCATGTGAGTCATCTCTCCGATACATGAATTGGTTTCTGATTACTTTTAACTTAGTTATTAGCTGAGTTTTTCCTTGCTGTTCTTCTTGTGTTTGTCTTCTTTTTGTTGGAATTCTTCAATTATTTGAATTCCCCACTCTGATATCTACTTCTCAAGTTTCCTCAATTAACAACTTGAGAAGAGTTGGTTGTTTGATTGGCATTCATTGAATCATTGGCGGAGCCACATAGATCCAAACACCCTTCCGTCGGAAGATCACACTGTTTAGACATCTAAAAATTATTTTTTAGTTATATACTATGTATTGAATCCCTTGAGTGAAAATTCTGGCTCCGCTACTATTGGCATTTTCACATGATTTGTTTTAAGTTCTAATCTTTATTTCATTTGAAGAATTTTCCGGTTCCCAGTACTGTGGTCCAGCTAACTACTTTATGAATGTTTTCCTTGTTATTCATATCCACTGCCAATAGTGTTTTGTTGATTATTCTTTTTAAATTAATCTGAAGGTTTTATTTCCTTATAACTTTGTGCATGTGCAAAGTATAGCTGGTCCTAAATCCGGATTAAGCAAAGCATTACTGTAGGTTGGGGCCAGGATACAAATAGACTTGTATGAAATATTCACTTGTGTGTTTATTCCTTGCTATTTTAGTGTATTTGACTTATCTCAGAATTTTGCTTAGCAAGCTAATCTGTTTTGCTTTTGTTTTCAGAGGCCTCAGAAAATGGCAGGAACTGTAAATTGGGGCACTGCTACTGTAATTGGGGTATTTGCTGGCTTGTTGTATGGAGGTAGCAAGGAGGCTGCTGCTTCTGTTGTTAGTGTCTCTTCACACTGTAACTATTATATTGCACTTACTACTGATTTCCATAGTTGCATCTTGACTTAGGAAGATAAAATGGAGAGAGGAAATGCTAATTGTGAAGATTTGGACAGTAGTAAAATGTTACATTTGTCTAAATAGTAAATGGGATTTCAAAGTAGTCGTTAAGGAGGTCAGATAAAATTTTGAGATTAGAAGAAAAAAACTGAAGAAAAC
Organism: Nicotiana glauca; assembly: GCA_026770625.1. Lineage (NCBI taxonomy): Eukaryota > Viridiplantae > Streptophyta > Magnoliopsida > Solanales > Solanaceae > Nicotiana > Nicotiana glauca. The sequence continues at coordinate 31,573 of MU758892.1, read as the reverse complement.
CTTTTGCCTTCTTAAATCAGCCAGAACTTTATGGCCTTGTTAACCTTGTATACATATCTTCTTCTATAATAGATCCGGTATAATGTTAAATGTAGATGCCCATTTGAAGAAAATTTGATTTCCTGCTGCTTTTGTTCCAGAGGTCTGGAGGAAAGCTGCAACTAATAAATAGGATTTCCCTAGTCCTCCCTTCCCAAAAGGAAGAACATGAAATTCTTTTCTTTCTGCATGGGTGGTTCCTCTAGTGTTCATGGGTCATTCTTCTCTTTTAACAGAGCAAGGATGCAGAGGTGATGTTAAAGCTTGGGAGCACACCAGATAAGCGTGAACAGTATCGGCTCATGAGAGATGCTATGGAAAAAAGATTTATACGAGTCACTCGTGGCTCCATAGTTGGCGGAATACGGCTTGGAATGTTTACTGCAGCTTTCTATGGATTACAGAATCTGCTTGCTGAAAAGCGTGGGGTGCATGATGTTTATAATGTTGTTGGAGCTGGTTCTGCTACAGCTGCAACATTTGGTCTAATTAGTAAGTGGCAAATTTTGGGCATCAAACCTTTTTTAGAATATCTCCTCCCCCACTCACTCTTTGTTTTTATGGTTCCAGTGCCTGGATCACTCCATTGGCGTGCGAGAAATGTAATGTTAGGTTCTGCTTTGGGTGCTGCAGTTTGCTTCCCTCTTGGTAATAGAATGACCTGCTTATTCGATCTATTCAATTGCTCTTATTTACTCAAAGTTCTTAACCTGATAGTATTGCTGATGCTACTAAAACTTAAAACTTTGTAACTTCAGTTGATTATAAATGATTGAACTTATCATCTCTGCTTAGGCAGCCTGGTTTACATTTTGAAATTATGAGGATTTCATGCATCTTATGTATTCCTTAAGCATGAAGAATCATGTGAAGTAGGAACGAGCTTTTGGGTGGGCTATGCTGTTCCCATGTTAAATGAGAACTTATAGATTTACTAAAACAAACTTGTTCTATCAGGGTGGCTTCATTTGAAGCTTGTAGAGAAAGCCAATGAAGGGTCTGGGACAACAGATGGCAATGAAGTGAAGGGTGGTGTAGGTGCTGCAATTGAGCGACTTGAAGAGCACTTGAACAAATAGGCTTGGGTGATGTTAAATCCACAAGCACCGGAATTCTGAGCTTATGTTGACCTCTAAGATGGTGATATTAGCAAAAGGGGTTAAAACTGGACGCAATATGGAAATAAAAGAGGTTTAGAGCAGACACCTGTATTGTTTGTTCCTTCTTAATCCACTTTCTTCCTGTCAAGAGCTGTAAAAGCTTGCTATCTTGGCCATCATGTTTCCGTTGGAGTGGAATCTTTTTTGTAGTGCATTATAGGATTGTTTTTTATTGTTGCACTCTTCATAAATACATGAAAAGAGTCGGTCGATTTTTCGTTGTTTAAAAAATAACCAAAAGCATGGAGAGGATGTAGTGCTTTGTCAGGTTCATCTCTGATCTGCCCCTTAACTTGCCGATATTATGACATAAATAGTTAATTAATTGAGTAATTTTTTTGTTGAGGATTAAGGTATGTTAATTTTTGTTTTGGTCATTATTGTTATAGCTCCGGTCTGAAGGACTTTTGTGCTTTCGTGTGTATGTAATAGAATCCTAGTAAGACAAGCAAATGACTTTGTAACTGTATATTACAAATTGTAACAGGTAGTCGCTAGTGTCTCTTAGTCTTACCAGTAGTACTGGTACTATTTTTGTATTTCTCTTATTCATGTTCGTTAGTATTACATGTGCTATTTGCTCCTATTGCATAATTGTTATTGTTTGTTATTCTATTTTCACTGTTGCTTGATCTAAGGGTCTATAAAAAACCTTTTTACCTTGACAAGGTAGGGAAAAGGTCTGCATATACATTACCCTCTCTAGGTCTTACTTGTGAGATTACATTGGATTTGTCGTCGTTATTATTGTTGTGTAGATACGCTTAATTTTCCAATTTGGTACACAACTCGATAAGTTGTTTCACTATAACCATATGTTGATTTAAATTACGAACTAACGTTCCAGCCATATGGGTCTGAAAGAAACATGAGACATTTTTGTCGCCCAAAAATCCAACTGCTTACATTTCAAAAGCTTTTGGGGAACTCCCATTAAATTCAACATAATGACACCCAAGACCACTAAACTCCTTTTGAAAAAAGCAGCACATTACATCGTATTGAAGTTACCTATCCTGTGAAGTAACTCAAACTCCTTTTAAAAAATAATAAATTACATTGTAAGGACTCAAACTCCCTTAAAAAAGATGCATTACATCATTATGAAGTTCTCTTTCCTGCGAGGTTAACTCGTACTTCTCAACCAAAACTTGGGCCAGTAATGACATTTCTTCCTATCATCTGTATGCCAAATTACCATAAAAATGATGCCACCTATTTTTCCTAAGGACACTAGTTCGTGTTCACAATGGACACTTGACTGTTTTCTATGGATATGTAGCTCTGAGCGGGTGAGCAAGGGCACAGAAGACCTCCCGCGCCAAAATTGCTATCTCAATTGCATGGGTGAGGGGCAGCACCATTCAGATTCCGTCCTCGTACATATTATGACTTCTCATTCCCTGTAAAATAGTGCAATACCAGAATTAAGTTATTCATTAAGGAAAGAACTAATAAAGAGAATAAAACAACAATAAAGAGAATAAAAAAAATTAGCAATATAACTTACTCTCAACATCATCAGACAATGTATTTTGAGGTGCCACCTTGACCATCCTTTTTGATGACTCAGCTGTACAAAAGTTGCCCAACTTAACAATAGCAAGCAGAAATAAACAGTGCTCACTAAAGCACTCCTAAATAAGTCCTGATAATCTTTAGACACCATAAACTAAATCCTAAACACCAAGCTACACATATACTTGAGCATGGATGTAAATTTTTTCTGTCTTATTCCGAACATGAAAGTTCACAAGGCCCCCAAGGGTATTGAATGGGAGGTAGCGGGTGCTTGGTGAATTGGTTGAACTGCACACAAGCTCGCTTAGACACCACCTTTAATAGGGGGAAAATGAAAAGCTATGATTAGGCAACAATATCTACTATATTAGTTTCAGGTGCTGCCACCAGAAAAAGCAAAAAAGCTTGTCATCGCCCAAACACAATCCCTCCCTACCTGGCCATCCCCACCCCATGCCCGCCTGAAGGAAAAGAGAATAACATTGTTTTTTCTTTTGATAATAGAGAAGAGGGATAAGATTTGGGAGATATATATTCAGTTACACAAGCCCATCAATAATATCCTATACTTATGAACCAATAGGAAGTGTACCCAGGGCATAACTGAACTTTGCACCCGTTGGGCCTTCATCTGCCCATAAAAGTTTTACTTCTCCCAAACTTGAAATCAATAGAAAAATACTATTATGTGCTATCTTAATCTTGATATGCAATTTTCAAGCATTGTATCACGTTTCAAACCTCATCTAAATACTTCCATCTAACTCTAATACAATTGCTTTATGTCTCGGACTATCATCTAAGGCAGCGAATTGGAAGACAGGTTGGGAAAGTTGATAAAGAGCCCAAAATCTTCGTTGATTACATGTTGTTTCTATCAAGTAGTATAAAATCTTGTACTAAGTTTGTTAATTAAATTTTGCACATGCAACCAAAAGTGTCCTTGGGGCATATACATTTGCTTTATGTCTCGGACTACCACCTAAGGCAGCGAATTGGAAGCGCAAAACACAGGTGGGGAAAGTTGATAAAGAACCCAAAATCTTCGTTGATTACATGTTATTTCCATCAAGTAGGTATAAAATCTTGTACTAAATTTGTTAATGAAAAGTGTCTTTGGAGCATATCATTGCTAAAGGACTTACCTTTAAATTTCCTCTTCTTCTTTGCTCTCCTCCTTTTTCTCTCTGCTTGTGTCAACTCTGTTTCTTCTTTAACATCTCCTTTGCCAGAAAATACTTCTTCGGGAGCCAGCATAGCTGCATCAGAGACAGCCACAGGTGCAATCTACCATAGAACAATAGTATGAGAAAATATACTTGAACAATGATGAATATATGCAAGTATGATAAGTTAACTCGAAAATAAGACTTATCCAGGTCAGCTCACCTCTTCCATTGCAAGTGCTGGGACATTTGCTTGTACAGACATATCTTCTATAACCTAACCAATTTGAGTCATGGAGAAGCAACATGAGAAAAACCACGTACAGATTGGGAAAAATGTAGCTGAATGTACATTTTAATAGTCATACCGGTTTTGGAGTGAAGTGGAAATGAGACAACGCATCCAACTTCAAGCACAGTTTCTTAAACAGCATAGTCGCCTGTTTTAACATTTCAAAATAAAGCATAATCAAAAAAGGAGCAATCGAGCATAGCAATTGAACCCTGATACATCTCTCCAATCCCTCCTCCACACGCTACCCCTAAAAAGCTGTAAGACAATGCAGCCCTTCATTTGCATGCTGTAATTTGTTAAAGTCTCAAAACCTATTAACAGCATTATCACTTTCTTATTTGTGCACAAAGAACCCAAGTTTACCCAACCATTGCATTTCATTAGATTGATCATCGTATTCAAAGCAGCAATAATATATTTCAGCTGAGGTTATCACTTATCACTTTATAAAATAATGCATCAAGTAGTCAGACACGGTGCATAATGCATGTAAGATGAGGTTAATAAAAGGGAACACGTGCAAAGTAAAAAAGAAGAAGAACCTCCCCTCCTGTTATAAAGAAGAGAGCTGGATTATAGGTGAATGATCACACACACCTCTTTCTTCTGCTCATCTGAGAAGGATAATGCTGTTGATACAAGGCCAGTTTTCTGGACATATTCCTCCTGCAAAAGCATGTAATAGATGAAACAAAGTGGCTTAATAAGATAACAGAAATTTTCCTTTGGGAAGTTCACAAATAAAGCATAAAGGGTACACATATCCATAGCAGCAGTTGCTGCCAATAAGTATCAATCTCCTCGAGTAGCACGAATCCGAAAGCACTAACCTCATAAATTTCGGCAAGGCCCTTTTTGCTTTTATTGTCATCCTGCATGTCCATAAAAATAAAAAATAAAACATCAAATCATAGCATCATTAGTTACAGCTGTCCACTTGAAATTAGTATAAAATCCACTTGATTGGACACGTGTACAAATATAGAAACAGTAATTACCAATTCTTTTGTTTCTCTAGGTGCTCTGGATGGCAAGCTAGGAGGCTTCTGAACGTCATCAAACCGTCCCTAGACATCACAAGCTGGGGTCAGTTGTTGTTTACTTTATTTCATGCACACTCAAACGTTGCGTAGGGAAGAGAAGGCAAGGCAGGCATAAAGCAATAGCAGAAGAACAAAGCACATCGATATGACTATTACGTCTGTAAGGAGTTCCTATAATTTAACTTTTGCAAACAAAAAAGAAAAAGAATAAAAAGGTGCAACCTGTTCTCCTAGACTTTTATTTAACAGGGTCAGTTTCCCACAAGAACAAATAAATTTGCTGCTTGCATTCACAGTGCTCAAACTTGGTAAAACGTAGCAAATGCACCCTTTTGTTTAATTTGCTTAACATCGATGTTCAGATTCAGAGTAAAATTTCTAAACTTCTTAGCCCTTAAATTTAATTTGCTTAACATCTATGTACAGATTCAAGGTAAATTAATTCCAACCACCATTTTTCTTTTTCTTCATGTCCTTTATTTTCTTCTCTTTTTCTTTTTTTTATTCTTTTTTTTTTTCCGATGAAGTACGGATTCTTTTTTGAGTAAAGATGAAGTACGGATCCTCTTTTTCTTCTTTCTTTCTTCATTTTAACTGCTCATTTTATTCTCTGCCACATCCCAATCAGAGCCCAGTTCACAGATGTGAGTGTGAATTTGGAGGGAGGGGCGACTATAAGGTGAGAAAAGAGTGGGAAATTGTCGGAAATAACAAAACGTTTAATTTGCTAGTTTGTCCTCAACTTTAGCAAATATGCTGATAACAATTAATGAAAAAGAGCATGGCTACTCTTTCAAAAATTTAATACGAAAACCACAAAACTTAGTGCAGCCAAAAACTATTTTTTGAGAAAAATAAAATAAAATTTCAATACAGGAACCTCAGGCCTCAGCTATATTACTAGGATTGAAATATCCTCCCATGTCAAAATATTCCAAGCTCGCCCATGTCCTTTGACCTGGTTACCACTAAATTACACAATTTTCCTCTGGTACATACTAGATGAAGCTTTTGCTGCAGTCAAATTATGCAAAATTTTCTTTTTCTAGGAGAAAATCGGAGAAGGAAAAAATGAAACAAAACCTCCTTAGAGTCAAAAAACTAGAAATGGATTCATGAAATAAATGTAAAGATGTGAAAGAAAATGGAATATCTATAATCGTTTAGCTTCTACTTTTCTTTTATTGAGATAAATTTATTGCTAACAATATCTTTTTATTAATGATCTCTTTTATTCTTTGATGAAGAGATACTGTCAACAATAATTTCACCTCAGCGGTCCAAAGGAAAAAGCGACTTGGATATTTAGCAGTGTATAGATAAAAGAAAAATATTCACCTCTACAATACGTTTCTGAATTAGTTCTTCAAGTGATGCAGTAACCTCTTCAGTAATTACAGGGGCTGGTCTCACATTGTGCTCGAAATCCAGATCAACTTCCAATGCACTATTCTTTGGTCTTCTAGCAGCAGTTACCTGCCAATAGAGATTGTTCAAACATACAGGACTGAAGATGCCATATGTGGTACATATAGCTAATACATGTCAACGGAATAGTGATTACGGGAACTAGAAAGGAAGAAAGAACAATTAGAAAGGAAAAGATTTATGAAGATCGTAATGTAGTGTCTACAATGAGGGAAAAGAATATTGTGAAATTAACAAGAGTATGGGTATAATCGAGTTTCAGTTTCATCTTGGGTCTAGGCTTGTGTATTAGTGAATTGGTTTTTCTTCCAAGAATATTTTTTTTAAAAGGTAAGGAATTGTGAAAGAGAGATCTTACTTCTCCTTGCATAGTCCAGGCCTTCTCTTCCAAGTTTGCTTTCTCCATTTCCTCAATTGTAGATCGGAGTTTTACAAGCTCCTTTTCATGGGTAGAAAGGCTTTGCTTCTTCTACAACAGAAGAAGAATATATATTAGACGAAGGAAACATGTTAGATATTGAAATGACTTGAAGCTATAGATCACTTAGTCAGGCCTCTTCATAAACTTTACAACTGAAAGGACAAAGAGTGCACTACCTGGTTGTCATCATTATCATCACTCATGTCATCATCCATTCCCAGGCCATCTGATAGATCAGATGATTCGACATTTTTCTTCCGTGCAGTACCCTTTTTTGAGCCAAAGAAGTCCTCATATCTGTGTATAATCGAGAAAAAAAATGAGCAAATTGGAAGTGTGTCAATGTTGAGGTAACAAAGTTTAAAACCTCACTGACATGTATAATGTGATTGACATTCCGAATAGAGGGGTGAAAAATAGTGTAAAAGTGAACTGTCACAGGACAAGTGCATGTGTATCTTACTATTAAGCTAAGAACTGCAAATATGGAATCTGATTCTGCAAGGTTTGAGCCCATTTTGGAGAATTAGTCTTGGAGATAATTAAAATTTTGAGACTAAGTTGAATGGTCGTACCATCAATGACGGCTATTTAATACGGGCAGTGAAATATAGAGAGAGAAAGAAAGCACAGGCTCCTCTACTATTATATCAAACCGGAGAGTATAATCATCCAAAATCACTATCTAAGACTGGTTAACTGTCACAATGACAAAGCATATAGATAACAGTCGCCCAGGGAGGCAAAAAGAGCACCCTACATCCACAAGGCAAATATTGAAGGACTACATAAAGACTTTCAGTTAAGCTTTATAAGGGAGCTTAATCACATAGTCTAATCTAGACAGCCTCAGTTTAAGGCGATATGAAAAATATCACTCAATCACCCTTCACACCCAACTCTACTGCCTAATCGACATCAAATATACTACTTAACGGACAATAAGCACAAGTCTTGAAAAATAACCAGAAGAGTGTCTTTTATTCTAATTGAGTGCGATGTATTGCTTTGCTATCTCTTTGAAATCATTGAGCTAAGGCCAAACTATAAAGAGCCAATTCTGCAAATTCTTCTCAGCTTTGGCAGCTAAACTTCATGCTTTATTTATCATAGGACACTAAAAGGAAAAATAAGAACGCAGAGAAGGCGCACCTAGCACTTTCGGTTCCTCCACTTTCATCATCTTCATCATCATCGAGGCCCATAAATCCAAGCTGCAAAAACAAGATAATGTAAAACGTGAATGCTTTATCCAAGAAGCACAAATCTCCACTCACCAATCTGCTTGAAATCATGATAATTTAAGCATAATATCTGAACCAACAAATGGTTAAACATAATCAACCTCAATTTTCAGAAATCAGCAAATTCTCACCTCGTCCTCGTCCTCTTCACCTTCTTTATCTTCTTCATCCTCCTCCTCTTCGTCCTTGCTCCTTGTCCTCTTAGTCTTCTTCTTCAAGCCATACTCCCTTGCCTCATCAGCCTCCATATACTCTTCCAACTGGTTTACCTTGAAAAACTTATCTTCCAGTCCCCCTTTTACCCCTCCATTCTCCTCCTCCCCGTCTTCGCTCTTCTCACCATCATCACCCTCCTCATCATCATCATCATCCTCTTCTTCTTCATCGTCATCATCAATATCATCCTCGTCATCAATATCATCCATAGCTACATCCTTAAAGTCCTCACTTTCTCCTTCTTCTACTGCCAATTCCTCTTTGTCCCTCTTCTTTTCTTCAACTAAATTGAAAAGCTTTGAAATTTCTTCAGGTTTCTTCTCAAATTGTCTGATTTGGCGACGAAGAGAGGAAAGTAAGGGCTCAGATTGGAGGTCAATTTGCTGCCATATTTGCTCAGCATCAAAACCATCCGTCAAGAGTTGAGCGAAAGGTGACTTCGGAGTGTAGGGTTTGAGAGAAGAGTATAGATACTTGGAGGCTAATCGAGCTGCTTCGGAAAGGTCCGGTGATGCGGAGAGATAAAGAGGTGCGTCAGTGGATTTGAGACACCGGAGAGCCTTAACGCCGCCAGCATTTTGGCTGTCGTCCGCCGGGGTTGCCATGGCGGAGAATGACGGTGTTCTTGTGAGGTTTGTAGGGTTTAAGAAAGGCTTGAGGTTTTTCTTTATTTCAAATTTTTTAATTTTCTTTTTCTATATATGGTCCGTAACCCGACCCGAATGAGGATTTTTGCCCTTCCATATCCGCAAAACGGTATCGTGACTATCGTTAATCATCATTTCTTTTTTCTTTTCTGTTATAGTTCTGCATTTTAACCTTTTCAACTAGATCAGAGTTGTTTTCCTCCGTAGAGCAGATTAATGCTAGTCGGATTCGCAACCGGTAAAGGCCAGTGGCTCCGTAAACCACGTGCTAATTAAAAAAAGAAAAAAAGCCTTTTATGCTAGAAAAAATTGTGAAATTTGTTAATATTGAACTTGCCCTTGATTTTTGAGAAGTCATTGTTTCGGCAGTGACACCGTTCTCTTATTCAACAACCAAGTTTATTTCCTCAAGGCTCAAATTAACCATCTTCCAGCCTCAAATTAGCTCAAATGAAACTTAAACAATGAACAATTGCATCACCAAGTTGTATCAGCCAAAATCTGACCACCTGACCACAACAGTAAAGACCCCGTCTTAATCATCTCACGAAAATAGTAGACAAACTCGACTCCGACTTGTTATTATTATTTCTAACACAAGCAACGAGGCCACAGCCCTTCCACGACGAAGGAACGCCTCCTCGACCTAGCTACGACGAATCATGATAAGCTCATGATGTTTTCGACTATAAATACAAGTTAAAAGAGTTGAAAAAGGGGGGTCTTCCTCTCCATTACTCTAACAACCCGAAAAAAAGATGGCAAAACTCTATGAACAAAACCTTAAACCTACATCAAGGGAAGATCTTTTTTTTAACCACCTATGAAGGGAGTAACATGACTGTAACTCCCTGAACCTCTCGAAGGAGGGGCAGGATAACTTTCTATAATCAATAAAGCTCCTCAAATATTATTTCTACCTGATATTTCTGTGTTTTGTTTCCGCCTTCTGATCTAGTATTAATTATGTTTGGCTATGATTTACCCCTTTATATCTTTTTGATTGATTTTCTTAAAAATGTTCGATAACTTTTGAGTTAAACACAAGTGAAATTCCGACTCTCTCGGAACTCCACTAACTTCTTAAATCATCAATAGCGATGTCAAAGATGTACGTCGATCTCTTAATGCAACACATACTCATGTACACATAATTGATCATCAACTCCTAAATTATTTTGCAGTAATACCGTGGCATCAAGATAAGGTTATAGTGGTAGCGGGTGGTCTTCCAGCGAAAGTAAAATGGTCAATGAAGAAAGTGGTAAAGGTGAATATGTGTGAGATATACCCTGAATGATGTGATATTTGTATGGAATTTATGCATGCTATTTTTATGAATGCTGTGGAAGTGAGAAGTGGTGATGAAATAATGTGTTCTCAGATGTTGACTTTTAGAGTAGAGAGAATCAATTATTTGACATTTTCCCTCCTAAGAAATCATACTGTTTGACTCAAAAGTTATTGGACACTTTTTAAGCAAATCAATCAAAAGAAATGAAGGAGTAAATCGTAATCGAAAATAATAAAACCTTAGTATGTTTTTGATAATCGGTTTTAGCAACAATAATATATGTGTGAGGGAGATAGAGAATGTTAGAGAGATGAGAGAGTAAGAGAACTTGTATATATCGAAATTCGCCTCTTATAAAGCTTGGATCCCCTTTATATAGTAGGGGATCCTTATTTAAATATTAAAGGACAGAACCAAAGTACATGCTATAGAGGGGCCGACGAGGTTATGGAGTCGTTTCTCCTATTATTCCTAAGTCTTCCTTCTGTCACAGCTTACGTATGTTCAGCGGTCGGTTGTGTTGATTTAGGGATGTGGTCGGTCAAACTCGACCCCGTACAGTTAGTCCCTTCACTCGTCGGGATCGCAGCGAGAAGCATCCTCGATGGGCAGAATCGGTGCCCCCGTTCAAGGAGAGATTGATTTTGTCAAAGAATTGTGACGTGATAGGTAGGAGAATATAATCATAACTATCAGAGCATTGAAACGAAATGCCTTTTTTGTATGACGTCAGCGCTTGCATGCATCATCATTGCGCGTATTCTCGAGGCAGGAAAACAGGTGCTTTGGCGCTTGGTTTCCCGCGCTGATTCGAAGTCTGCCTCTTCGATTCTGGCACCACCTAACCCTATAAATAGGGGAAGGGTTTAACCTGATTCAAACTTTGATCACTTGTAAGAGCATTCCAACCCTTCAGTGGCCATTTTCGCATTCTGGTAGAGCTGTCAATATCGGCCGAGTCGGGCTAGCCCAGCCCAGCCCATGTGGGCTTTAGCAATTGACGGGCTGGGTTGGAGTAGCCCACCATTTTGATAGGCCTTATAATGGTCACCCCACCCTAGCCCTATGTAGGTCGTGGGCCCCCACGGGCTGGCCCATCATTTTAAAAAATATAATTTTATATTTTTTCTTTTAAGTTTTGACCTAAAAAAAGATAGTTATTTAAAAGTTAAAAATATCTTATTGGAAAAATTAGCAAAACTTAATAACTTTTTATATTTTCCAATATATTACAATAAAAACTAAAAAAAGTAAAAGGCAAGACTATATTTCATTCTCTAAAACTCAAAACTTGAAATAAACTATTCAAGAAAACGTTAATGATGCTTATGAGATATCCAACACATCATCTTCATCAAACACATTTGAATCTGCTTGTAAAAAGGTTGTCTTAACATTTTCACTTTTACCTACAATTCATATGCAATATTAATTAGTTAAATATTAAAAATTAATAATATTTAAATTCACATAAAAAAATATTACCAGTTTGAGTTTGGGAAAACCTGTGCAGCCAATTTCGAGTAGTAACAAGTGTTTGGACATTTTGATAATAAATGCAACTTCTGTACTTTGTAAAAATACCCCACCAATGCTAAATGTTAATTCCGATGCTACAATGGTAATAAGAATACTAAGTACATTACGCACCATCAATGAAAGATCGAGATATTTTCTCGAATGGTCCTTCCAATACATGATAATATCCATCTCTTGAAACTTCTCAAGATCAAGTTTTGGTTCCTCTTAGTAAAGATCCAATTCCGACTTTTCATCTCTAAAGGTAGTATACTTTTTATTTTTTTATATATTTTAAATAAATATTTTACAAGGCCCAGGCTCAGTCAAGCCTCACAGGCCACAGGCTTACTCGGGCCGGGCTTAAAAGCCTCATTTTTAAATGGGCTCAAAAAATTCTAGCCCAGCCCTACTAAATTACGGGCAGGGCCGGGCTGGGCCAGCCCAGCGGGCCAAGCCCATATTGACGGCTCTACATTCTGGTACTTCTCCTTTGGTTGAAAATTTCTTTCTTCTTCGTTGTGTTGCGTGCAATTCTTTCTCAACTGAAATCATGCCCAAACCCCGCCGAAACGATGAGAGGGTGTCGGAGGCTGCTCCATCAAATGTGTCGCCCCCTTTCGATGGCGGAGAGATGGAGGAAGAAGAGGACATCAGTCCTCTTACGGTGGAAGCACTGTTACCGAAGCATCTTTTGTCCCGAAGTGATTTCAACAAGGACTCTCCCATTCCGACTCTGATGCTTTTCGAGTCGCCACAAAATCACTTAGACAATCTCCGTATGAAGTACGACATACCCGCCCATGTAGAGATGGTTCCAGTGGGGAGAGATCACATAGATGTTCACAGGCCAGGGTACTGCGTCTTTTATGAATATCCCTTTTTGATCGGTTATGGCCTTCCTCTTTTCCCTTTAGCGGAGGAGTTTTTTCGATTCTACAACGTGTGCCTGGCTCAACTTACGCCGTATACACTGAAAGTGCTTCGGCTACTGACCAAGTATGCGGAGTTGGTCGGATGTGAAGTCTCGATTAATCACCTCTTACAATTGTTCAGTGCCAGTTATCTAAGAGGGACCATGGTGCATTTAAGAAGTCGTGGTGCGAAGGGGTTGGTGGTCAAAACCGACGACCGAGCGAGTCACGGATTCTGGCGTAAATATTTTTTTATTAGGATCGAGCATGTGGTCTCTAACCCAGAAGTGGAATTCGAAACGTAAGTATTGCAGTTTGTTAAGTTCTTTATTACTTGTGACTGTTGCAATTCTAACCCTTGTATTGCAGCCATGGCTCATCCGCCCCGGCTCGTCACCGGTCTCAGGAGATGGGTTGCTGACTTGCTTCCCTATGTGGAAGAGACCGGCACATGGCCTGCCTTCATGCAATGCTATGTCCCCAAAGTCTCTTCAGGTAGATTTCTAATTTTTGTTTTGTAAGTTTTGCAACCCCGCTCACTTGTCTATCTTTATGGCGACAGGCCGAGGTGCTTCTAGGAAGAGGGCGCCAGTCCCTACTCCCATGCGATCCAATGTTGCCTCGGATGCTCGTGACATATTATGCGAGTCTGTTCGAAAGGGTCTCCCTCTAGCTCCTTTGTAGGGGTCGCATCTATGACTACGGTTATGAGGGAGTCGACATCATTGGCACTGACCCCGCAACCCACGGACGAGTCTTCCGATGGCGAGGAATCATTGGAAAGAAAAAGGAGGAAGCTTAAGACCAGCAAGGGGGTGGCCACCAAAGCTGAAGGAAGTGGGGTGCCACGAACGATGCGCAGACCTGTATTTATGGCCGATGCCATTTTATCTTGGAGGTCAGCCCAACAGAGGATTACCGCTCCTGGTACTAGCTCAGCGCGTGCCGTTGAGGGGGGTCATCGACCAACGTCGATGGACCTGAAAGGGAAGCTGAGGAGTCAAACTCTGACATTGCCCAAGAGGATGTGGATGAGTTCGTAGGGGATCTTACCTATGTGGAGATAACGATGGACGGGTCCGACCATTATATTGTGATTCTGGGGCCTTACAACTTGTTGTTGAACAGTGCGCATGCTGCATCGACCCTTACTCTGTTATGTGCCACCCCTGAGAGCGAGACGCTCAGCGCTGTGAATGATGCGGAGCTGTCACGAAGAGTTGCTGGCATGGCTTTACAGGTAATCCTTATTCTTTTTCTTTCTTATGCGTATTGTAAGACTGACCTGAAGGTCAGAGGAAGTGGGTCACCTTTCTCGGCCTTCCTCGTTTCGTCCCTCATCTGGTCAGGGTATGCATCGTAGTGCGTATGAGATGTGGATCTTTGTAGAGGCTCGGCTCGACATGTTTAGAGAGCTTCATGCCAAGGGTTGGGCAACGAAAGAGGAAGTTCAAGCAAGCAAAGCGAGGCTCGCACTGCTTGTGAAGCATATGGGTACTACCCCAACACTACCCCAACTCTCCCCATGGGGAGGGTTTTGCTTCTGAAGACATCAATCGCCTTGACTTAGACTCTTGGTATAATGATGTTTATCTCTCGGGGGTGACGAGCAGTTATAAATTTGTATAGTGTATATTTTGGCTTGTGGAATGTATTGGGGCCTGTCCGTGGGGGCGAATGTAAATATATTTTTTGTTGTAATATAAACTTTACTTTTGTTGCTACGCCTATTTTTTGCCTTTCCCTTCTTGGGTTTTCTTTTATAGTGCTTAGCTCCGTAGAAGTTGCTTTTGTGTTTGTTAAAAAGGTCGTGTCATGGTTCGAATGAGGTCGAACTAACTGATGGCCTTAGCCATTAGGGTGTTGCTTCGACTGTCGTCGGAGTAGTATTCATCGTAGTTCGAACAAGGTCGAATCGATATTGATGGCCTTAGCCATTAGGATGTTGCTTCGACTATCGCCGAAGTAGTATCCGTCGTAGCTTGAACGAGGTCGAATCGATGTTGATGGCCTTAGCCATTAGGATGTTGCTTCAACTGTCATCGAAGTAGTATTCGTCGTAGTCGAACCCGGTGTTGATGGCCTTAGCCATTAGGATGTTGCTTCGGCTGTCTTCGAAGTAGTATCTATTGTAGTTCGAACAAGGTCGAATAGATGTTGATGGCCTTAGCCATTAGGATGTTGCTTCGACTGTCATCGAAGTAGTATCTATCGTAGTCGAACGAGGTCGAACCTGGTGTTAATGGCCTTAGCCATTAGGATTTTGCTTCAACTATCGTCGAAGTAGTATCCGTCGTAGTTCGAACAAGGTCGAACTGATGTTGATGGCCTTAGCCATTAGGATATTGCTTCGATTGTCGTCGAAAAAGTATCCATCGTAGTCGAACGTGGTCAAACCCGGTGTCGATGGCCTTAGCCTTTAGGATATTGCTTCAACTATCATCGAAGTAGTATCCGTCGTAGTTCGAACAAGGTCGAACTGATGTTGATGGACTTAGCCATTAGGATGTTCTTCGACTATCATCGAAGTAGTATCCATCGTAGTCGAACGAGGTCGAACCCGATGTCGATGGTCTTATCCATTAGAATGTTGCCTCGACTATCGTTGAAGTAGTATCTGTTGTAGTTCGAACAAGGTCGAATCGATGTTGATGGCCTTAGCCATTAGGATGTTGCTTCGACTATCATCGAAGTAGTATCCGTCGTTGTCGAACGAGGTCGAACCCGTTGTCGATGGCCTTAGCCATTAGAATGTTGCTTTGGCCGTCATCGAAGTAGTATCCATCGTAGTCGAACGAGGTCAAACCCGGTGTCGATGGCCTTAGCCATTAGGATGTTTCTTCAACTGTCGTTGAAGTAGTATCCATCGTAGTCGAACGAGGTCGAACCCGGTGTCGATGGCCTTAGTTATTAGAATATTGCTTCGACTATCGTCGAAGTAGTATCCATCGTAGTTCGAATGAGGTCGAACCGATGTTGATGGCCTTAGCCATTAGGATGTTGCTTCGACTGTCGTCGAAGTAGTATCCATCGTAGTCGTAGTAATATCCAGTGGAGACCCGTTCGTAGAATGGTGATTACTTTTGTTTATGCAATGGAGATTTCTGTTCATTCAATGGAGAATTCTGTTCATACAATGGTGATTTCTATTCATTCAATGGAGAAATTTTGTTCATACAATGGAGATTTCTGCTCATCCAATGGGAAATAACTAGTATAGTCCCTTTATTATATTGGCCTAGAGACCGTGTCGACTGGTCGATGTGATGGATCTGCACTCTGATGTCACCGGGTATCCCCTTCGCCACCTCGTTAAAAACCTCCCCGAGAAAACCCAATTGGGACAAAACTCGGATCAAGGAAAAAGAGTACGACTAAGGAGATGCCTTTCAGAAGTGAAAATATTTGAGGTGGCGGACGTTTTTGGAGTGGTTTTCCCTCAATTGTTTCTAATTGGAATGCTCATTTGTTCGCCGCTGCTATGATTTTATATGCTCCGTCCCAGTTAGTCCCCAACTTTCCCTCATTCTGGTCTTTTGATGCCAGTGTTTTGGCTTTGAGGACGTAGTCGCCGACTTTGAGCGATCTTACTTTGGCTCTTTTGTTGTAGTATTTTTCTACCTACTGCTTTTGGGCTGTCATTCTTATATGGGCCATGTCTCTTCGTTCTTCAACTTTGTCTAGATCTTGCAACCTACTTTTGTCGTTGTGTACCCCGCTGATATGGGAATATGTTCCCCAACCTCGACGGGTATGACTGTAACGGTCCCATAGACCAGTGAGTACGGTGTTTCTCCCGTGCTGGACTTGGGTGTAGTTTGGTATGCCCATAATACTTCAGGTAGTAATTCGGGCCATAGCCCTTTAGCTTCATCGAGCTTCTTTTTCAATATGTTCAATATTATTTTGTTGGAAGATTTGGCTTGGCCGTTAGCGGCGGGATGATACGGAGTAGAAAGTTTCCGCTAAATATGCCATTTCTCAAAGAACTCGGTTATTTTCCTACTGATGAATTGGGGCCCATTGTCACAGCTGATTTCTTTGGGGATGCCGAAGCCACATATGATATTTTTCCATATAAAGGCGATGACCTCTTGCTCGTGTATTTGTGCGTACGCACCTGCTTTCACCTATTTGAAAAAATAGTCAGTTAAAACTAAAAGAAAGCGTACCTTTCCTCATCCTGCTGGCATAGGGCCGATTATATTCATTCCCCATTTTATGAAGGACCAGGGCGAGGTGATTGAATGGAGGAGCTCCCCCGCTTGGTGTATCATGGGGGCGTACTTTTGGCACTGTTCGCATTTTCGGACATAATCTGCTGCCTCTTTTTTCATGGTAGGCCAGTAATAGCCGGTGCGGATGAGGCATCGGACGAGGGCAGTTTCCTATATGGGTGCCGCAGTGGCCCTCGTGCACCTCTTCTAATACTTGTCTTGTTTGATACGGCTCGAGGCACTTAGCGAGGGGACCACCAAACGTTCTCTTGTAGAGGTCATGATTTACCAGGATGTATCGGGCATCTTTCACCCAGAGCTTCTTGGCTTCTTTTTTGTTGTGTGGGAGTGTTCCGTCCGGCAGATAGGATACAAGCTGGTTGTTCCAATCCCAAGTTAAGTTTAAAGAGAATACCTCGACATGGTCAACGGCCGAATGGAGGAGGGTAACCACATTTTCTTTGTTGATATTCTTGGTGGCCGCGGCTAGCTTGGCTAGACCATCCTCCTCAATGTTTTGTGCCCTGGGGATTTGCTCGAAGCGACATTCGTCGAACTCAGGCATCAGCTTATGGATTTCTGATTGGTTATTTTGTAGCCTTTGCTCCTTGATTTGGTAACCCAGTGACTTGATTTACGACGAGTTGAGAGTCGTAGTGTAGGATGAGTCGACGGGCCCCGTATTTGATGGCTTATTTCATACCTGCAATTACAGCCCATACTTGGCCTCGTTGTTAGTCATCTCGGGGCATCATACTGGCAAATTACTTCACCCATGGGGACTTCGAGGATGAGTCCCAGTACCGATCCCGAGGAATTCGCATCGCCGTCAGTGTAAAGGGTCCAGAGGTCAGTGTGGGCAGAGGCGCGGAGGGCCTCTTGTTCCACCTCCGGCAATATCCCCGCACTGAAGTCGGCGACAAAGTTGGCAAGCACCTACGACTTGATGGCGGTACTTGGATGATAGGTTATGTCATGCTTGCTGAGCTCTATGGCCCATTTAGGGAGCCTATCCGAGAGTTCGGGTTTATGTAGGATGCCCCTTAGGGGGAAGGGTGTTATTACTTTTATATGATGGCACTGAAAATAGGGTCTAAGCTTTCTGAAGCTACGACCAGTGCCAGAGCTAGTTTTTCGAGGTGTGGGTACCTCACCCGGCATCTATCAAAGTTTTGCTAATGTAATAAATAGGGTATTGAGTACCTTTGTTTTCGCGGACTAGGACTGCGCTGATGGTGACTTCGGATACAGCCAGGTACACAAGTAGACACTGGCCTGGATCTGCTTTGACAAGTAGTGGCAGCGAAGATAGATATGCTTTTAATTTCCTTAGGGCCTCGATGCATTCCTCGTTCCATTGTAGCCCATGATCTTTCCTCAACACATTGAAGAACTTGTGGCATCTGTTCGAGGATCGTGAGATGAACCTTGATAGGGCGGCTATTCGCGTCGTCTGCTTCTTGCTGTTCAGAACCTCAGGTATTGTGTCTATGGCCTTGATCTGGTCCGGGTTGACTTCTATACCTTGTTGTGATACGAGAAAGCCTAGAAATTTTCCCGAGGCCACGCTGAATGCGCATTTTTCTAGGTTCAATTTCATCCCATACTGCCTCAGTATCTCGAAGTCTTCTTTCAAATGATCGATATGGTCCTCCTTCTTTGCCGATTTTATTAACATGTCGTCGATATAAACCTCCATTGTCTTGCCGAGCTGTTCCTTGAACATCTTGGTGACCAATCTTTGGTATGTTGCTCCCACGTTTTTGAGTCCGAAGGGCATCACTTTATAGAAGTACGTCCCTTAGTGGGTGATGAAAGTAGTCTTTTCTTGATCCTCTCCGGCCATTAGGATTTGGTTGTAGCCGAAATAGGCCTCCAAGAAACTTAGCAGTCTGTGCCCTGCTGTTGCATCAATCAGCTGGTCAATATGGGGCAATGGGAAGGAGTCTTTTGGGCATGCCTTGTTCATATCGTTGAAGTGTACGCACATTCTCCATTTCCCATTTTTCTTTTTAACCATGACCATATTAGCGACCCATTGGGGGTATTTCGATTCCATGATGGAATCGTTGGCTAGCAGTTTGTCCACTTCTTTACTGACTGCCTCGTTGACTACGACATTGAATTTCCTCCTCATCTACCATACGGGCAGATAAAGTGGGTCGACGTTTAGCTTGTGAGTGGCTATGTCTTTTGGGATCCCCGGCATATCTGAATGAGAGAAGGCAAATAGATCTGCATGGTTAGTTAAGAATTCAAGGTACTCACCTGGGTCTGAGAGGTTGTGCCCTATATAGGCTTTCTTTGTATTGTCGGTATCGTCAAGCTGGACCGGATCGAGGTTCTCGACAGTCGCTTTGCAAGATTCTACAATATATGGGTCCCTTATTACCTCTACCGGCAGGTTGATTTTAGTCCCCAACATGGCTGATTGTTATATTTCCACGCTTGCCCCTTTCAATTGTTTAGTATGCGTTCAGTCTTGGGAAATCCGGTAGCATTCCTGGGCAGTACGTGGCTCGCCTTGAATGCTGAATATTCCCCATGGGGTGGGAAATTGGATTACTTGATAGAATCTCGAGGGAATGACTCGCATGGCGTGTATCCATGGACGCCTTATAATGGCATTGTAAGCCGTTTCTTGACTCATGACATGGAATGTGGTTTCCAGCGTGACTCCCTCTACCAAGACTAGCAGTGATATCTCTCCGGAGGTCCGCTCCACTGCATTGTTAAAACTCGTTAGTGTCATGCAATGCGGTATTATCTTATCTTCTAGCCTCATTTGCATGAGGACTCTTGGGTGGATAATACATGCGCCGCTTCCGTCGTCTACCGTGATTTTTTTCACATCGGTATCAGCAATGCGTAAAGTTATAACTAAAGCATCGTAATGAGGGAAAGACAAACCGTCGGTATCAGACTTATCGAAGGTGATACTGTCTTTGAAGTCATCATATCGTTCGTGAGCGATCGTACGCTTCAACTTGTGCGTGGTGGTGAGCTTTACATGATTGATCACTGAGTCGCCGCCGCCACCGACGATCATCTGTATGGTGCATGCTGGAGAAGGTGGTTTTGGTGGTCCTTGGGATTGGTCGCGTCCTCTGGTGAAATTAGCCCTTCCTTTATCGCTGAGCAGCTCTTTCAGGTATCCCTGGTTCAGCATCCTAACCACCTCCCGTCTTAGACCTATACAATCTTCGGTCTTGTGTCCTCTTTCCAGATGGAATTCGCATAGGATGTTCGACCTCCTTGCACTAGGGTCTGATTTCATTTTTTGTGGCCACTGCACCTTCGTGCCCAGCTTCTCCAATGCGTACACTATTTCTAAAGGGGAGACACACAAGTTATGAGCGAATAATAATGGAGGCGTACCTCTTTCATTTCGAAGCGGGGCAGCATGTCGCGGCACGACATCTGGATGCCTCGGAGGAGGCGGATTGGGAGTTCTAACGTAGGGCTGATGCCTTTCTCTATTGAAGCATGGGAGTTGTTCCCGTCGCCCATCGTTGCATCGATCCTTCCTTACCTCTGATTGTACTGACGTTAGTCGTTGGGTAGGACCGTTAAGATCGTCTTAATCTGCGTTTACTTCGGCGTAGTAGGCATTATGAATCTCTTCCCGCGTGGTGGAGGGATACTTCATGAGTCTGTTGAGCAGCTTCTTGGTTGCTTTTGATCCATCTTTGTTCAACCCGTTCTGGAAAGCTGCGACTGCCATTCCTCCTGATACATTTGGCAGTCCCACTCTTACCCTGTTGAATCGGGCCAGGAAGTCCCGAAGTCTTTCACCTGTTGTTTTCCTAATGGCGAAGATGTCATTGATCCTAGCTTCGGCCTTTTTTGCTCCTGCATGAGCGGTGGCGAATTCGTCTGCCATCTCTTCGAACGTTGATATCGATCTAGCTGGTAGGTGAAAGTACCATGTTAACGCCCCTCCTGTCCAAGTTTCTCCAAACGTTTTTAGCAACACGGATGACACTTATTCTTTCTATAAGTCATTGCCTTTTACAGCGGTTACATAATGGATCAGATGGTCTTCTGGATCCGTGGTCCCGTCGTATATTTTTAAGTACGGTGGCATCTTGAAGGTTTTTGGGATGAATTCCATTGGACCCAGAAATGATACATTGGAAGAATCCGTTGGGTCTTCCAATATCAATAGGTTGATTGTTTCGCTCATGTATCTTCCCAAAGGAAAAAAGATCTCTGAGAGTTGTTTCCTGAATCCGAAAGAGAGCACTTGGGTTCTCCCAATAGCTAAAAAGTCTAGCATGCCTGAATCTAACTGGGGTTCGCGTTGGTGGAGGAACTGGATCGGAAAAAAGAGGGATTCTAGTTGTAAGATATCTAATGAAACCGTCGCTGGAATTGAGATCTTATTCAAAGAGAAAAATCTCAAATATTTGGAGTTTCTTTTTGTATATTATATGGATGATCCGATCCGCAAAGACCATAATTGAGAATTGTTTGATCGTCTTTCTCTGAGGAAGAGTCGAAATAGAATCAACTTGAATTCAGGACCGCTATTCGAAATCTTAGTGAAACACTGGATTTCTTATCTCATGTCTGCTTTTCTGAAAAAATACCAATCGAAGTGGAGGGTTTCTTCAAACAACAAGGGGCTGGGTCAACTATTCAATCAAATGATATTGCAGCTTAGGGGCGCCAGGTATCTCGTCCACCCTTTCCTGGTGCTCTTTCATTTGATCACGAAACACTTTATTCTCGTTCTCCATTTCTTCCATTTTCTTAAGGATGATTGCGAGTGCACCATCATTTGTGTCGATAACGGTATGAGTGCTGCTCGTTCGTACAGCACTAGGCTCACCGGCGGCAGCAGCGATTTCTGCCGTTGACAAATCTTTGGTATTTCCCTGAGGGGGTTTCTCGAGCATGTTGCTTAGAGCGCTCGTCAACCATTCCTCTAGCAGCTTTTTGACTACTGAGGGTGTTTCCTTTGCTGCGGACGTGGAAGCCCCTTTTTTATGCAAGATCGTTAGATCTTCGATTGAAGAGGGTGAGATCTCCCCCTCTGGTACATTACTTGGTGTTACGTTCGCGGTATTTTCTCTACCGGCTTTGTTGAGGGGGCCTATGAGGTTACTTGAGACGTGTGATATCATCTTCAACCTTGCTTCTTTCTCTGCCATTGTTGGTTTCTATGGAGTATGAAGGATAATGATTGTTGTTTTTGATATCCTAGGTATAAACTATGATTTCGACTACCGAAATCTCCACAGACGGTGCCAAATTGTTTGACTCAAAAGTTATTAAACTCTTTTTAAGCAAATCAATCAAAAGAAATGAAGTAAATTGTAATCGAAAATAATAAAACCCTAGGATGTTCTTGATAATCGGTTTTAGCAATAATAGTATATGTGTGTGTATGTGTGAGAGAGAGAGAATGTTAGAGAGATGAGAGAGTAAGAGAACTTGTATATATCGAAATCTGCCTCTTACAAAGCTTGGATCCCCTTTATATAGTAGGGGATCCTTATTTAAATATTAAAGGACAGAACCAAAGTACATGGTATAGAGGGGCCGACGAGGTTATGGAGTTGTTTCCCCTATTATCCCTAAGTCATCCTTCTGTCACGGCTTACGTGTGTTCAGTGGTCGGTCGTGCTGATTTAGGGACGTGGTCGATCAAATTCGACCCCGTACAGCTAGCAAATGATTTGTACCAATAGTACAAGCGAGTGTTTTGAATGACAAGTCTCCAGAATTCTGATTTATTACATAAAGAATGTGAATTGCTAGTGATATAAGAAGTAAAATTATGTCGTCTAATTTGACTGTTATTTGCAAAATCATTCTGCTGAAGGGAAGAGCTCAATAATTTTTTGTCAACATTTCGCCAAATTTCGCATCCCTCTTTTCCGTCCATCTCTAATTTCAACTACTACTTCCGTCTATTTTCCTTATCGGTAACTTGAGATTTTTTCCAGAGTCGTTGAACTTTTGTTTTTGTTATCAAAAGTTATTTTTCTTTATTTTGTTACATAAAAATCATTCAATTTTATATTTATTACATAAAAATTACTTTTCTTTCTTTTGATACACAAAAATTATTTTACTTTGCTCTACTTATCATAAAAGTTATATTTTTTTAACTTGAAAAGTATATTATGCCTTTGATATTATATAAACCTTCATATTTATGTAATACCTTCTATATTATATATTATATAATATATTTTTAACTATATATTTTATTTATAAATAAAATAATATTAATTTTTATAATATAATCGTATATTTAATTTTTTTCTTAACTTTAATTTTAAAGATATATTATTAGCGTTACAAAACAACTTTTTTTTCAGTGAATTTAATTGACCAACCAAAGTTGGTCGGTAATTTTCGACCAACTTTGGTCGGTATGCCCGTACGACCTTCAAAATAGCGATCATACGTTAATGGTTGCGTTTTGGACGATTATTGGCCATTGCCGACCAACTTTGGTCGATTTTTTTTGGATGATTTTTTCCAAATTTCTAGTAATGTAATTTTCCAAATAACAAATTGCCCAAGTAAATCCCTAATAAAATATCCCTATCTAAATTCGCATGTAGTACCTAGGGATTTTCCTTCAAATTAACATATGATATTTTTCCTCATTTTCTTTGTTTGTTTACTTGCGAATTTTTTCACGGAAATGTACTTGCCTATTTATTTCTCTATGTCACGCCTTCTTTTTTACACATCTAACCC
>MU758891.1:8694-25010 GCA_026770625.1 Nicotiana glauca | reverse complement strand
CGTCTCCGTACCGATCCGCGAGACTCTACTAACCGGCTCACGACTCATGAGGCCTAGTAACCTAGGCTCTGATACCAACTTGTCACGACCCCAATCCCGATCGTGATGGCGCCCAACACAACTGCTAGGCAAACCCGACCATTTACACTCTTAACCCAAGCATGAAGCTCAAAACCAATTATTTGAATATCATTAATAGCAATAAAACTTAAAGTATAAACTGATAGATAGAAATAAGCTGAATATCACGATAATACGGAATAAACTCCCCAAGACCTGGGGGTCATGAGTCTAGAGCCTCTAACAATACATTGTGACAAGACTCCAAATAATACAATGTCTCAAAACTGCAGAAAGATAATATAAGGGATAGGGGAGGAGTCGGGTCCTACGGACGTCAGGCAGCTACCTCGACAACTCCTGAGATGCTCTGAAGCAGCAAATAGCTCAGCTAAACTCCGAGATACCTAGATCTACACACATGGTGCAGGGAGTAAAGTGAGTACTTCCAACTCAGTGGTAATAAGAGTAAATAATAACTGAGCGGTAAGAAATCACATAAGAACACTCCATCATGTTATATATTACAGTACAACCTTTTGAACGAAAACAGTAAAACTGTGAAAATCCTTTAGAAACATCTAGCTCAGTTTACAAAAATCTCTTTTGAAAATATTCTTTTTCCAACATTAAGCATATGAATGCGATATCAGGTAGTGCAAGTCCGCACACAAGTCAGCCCCTCGGGCACGACAATCTATTTACAAATAACACCAGGGTATCTGGTACACATTGCAAGAAATAGCACGGATGCCAATGATATGAGAGTGCTAAATGTCATGCCACGTAGTACATATAGAAATCAATGCGTGAATGCAATGCAACGCATATGACCGCTGCGGCGTACAGCCCGATCCATTTGGGTACCCGCGCTCACTGTGGGGGTTCAGACTCCGGAGGGGCTCCTACAGCCCAAGCGCAATATCAATATCACACTGCTGCGGCGTGCAGCCCGATCCATCATCAGTCTAGAAATGCACATGCAACACTGCTGCGGTGCGCAGCCCGATCCACACTCAGTCCAGATATATGCACGTAAGCCACACAGGCACAGTCAAGTTTATCATTTTCAGTTCCAATTATTAAGAATTATAGCTTAAGTGTTTAAGACTTAAGAAATTTACTAATCATTTCGAGACAGTGTTTAACTCAGGACTGATATCATAAAAACATGCTAAGCATCATAAAAACAATGATAATAATCCCTAAGGGATCCAAATAATCGGCACAAAGCCCAAAACATGGCAATCAGCCCAAATCATGATAACATCAAGTAGTTTTCAGTCAATCACGCAGTAAAATCAACAACCGGGATGGACCAAGTCAAATCCCCAACGGTGCTCTACCCCACGCTCATACCTGGCGTGCAAGTCACCACAATACAGCACTATGATGTGCAAATCCGGGGTTTCATACCCTCTGGATATCATTTACAAGTATTACTCACCTCGAACCGGTGAAACCTCTAGCTCGCGATGCCTTTGCCCTTCAAGTCGGCCTCCATATGCATCGAATCTAACCAAAATCAGAGCGAATGCATTACCATATGCTAAGGGAACAATACCCAATCGAAAACAATCAAAAAATATCAAAAATCTCGAAACTAGTAAAATCGAGCCCCGGGCCCACTTCTCAAAAAATTACGAAATTTACATTACCGGACTCCTCGTCTCGCCACGAGTCTACTCATATCAAATTCATCAAAATCGGAGTCCATTTGGCCCCTCAAATTCCAAGTTTACACTTTCTTAGATTTCAAGCCCTAACCTCCATTTTTACCCCTTAAATCCTTGGGTTTTCAGTGTTTAATTCATGTTTTTACACCAGAATAACATAATCCAAGTCCAAATATTCATACCTGATGATATCCCTTCGAATCCTCTTCAAAATCGCCCAAATCGCCTCTCGTTCGAAGTCCAAATTGTTTTCTTCTTCTGAAATTCGCGAACACTATTTCATTAAAACCCTTCAGAAATTTTCGCTTCTGCTGTCCCGTAACCGCTTATGCGTGGCCGCTTCTGCATCCATGTGACAGCTTATGCGGTTTTCATTAAATCCTTGGCCTTCCGCTTTTGCGCCCAACAATCTACTTCTGCGGATCTCACCATTCCGCTTCTGTGGCCTTATTTTCGCCTATTCGGACCCGCTGAAGCGATACCCCGTCCGCTTTTGCAGAATTACCCCGGTCCCTTATGGACCGCTTATGCAATCTCTTAGTCGCATCTGCGGAACCTCTTTTTCGGCTCCTTTTCCGCAGATGCGGAAATACCAGAAGCCAGTTGCACCAGACCTGCAACAAACATCAAGATTCTCCGTTTAACCGCCCGAAATCACCCCGAGGTTCCCGGGAACTCAACCAAAAGCAAAGACATGATCTAATACTTCATTCAAACTTGATCGAATCATCAAAATGCTAACGTTAACATCAAAATCCTCAATTATGATCAAATCAAAGCCTAAATTTCTTAAAAATTTCCGAATTGCATATTTGATCAAAAACCCGACCTAAACACCTCCGAATTACCTGAAACTTTGCACACATATCCAAAATCACCTAATGGAGCTGCTGCAACTCTCAAAATTCCATTCCGACCCTAGGATCAAAATCTCACCTATCAACCGGAATTCGCCAAATTTCAGACTTAGCCAATTCAAGCCTAATTCTACACCGAAACTCCAAATTCAATTTCGATTTCACTCCTAAGTCACAAATCATCCCCCCGAAGCTAACCGAATCATCATAATTCACATCCGAGCCTCCTAACTAAATAGTCAACTTCCAGTTGACTTTTCCAAAACAAGCTTTACTTTAAGAGACTATGTGTCTCATATCCAACTAAAACCAATCCAATTCTACCCGATCAACTCAAATACTGATATTGAAACATAGTGAAGCATAATATGAGGGAAACGGGGTAGTAACTCACGTGACAACGGGCAGGGTTGTCACACAACCCACATAGGGTCCGGTCTTCCTAGTAAATATTAGGTTCTTGTCTTTGCGGGGTCTTAGACAAATTTTGCACTTCTAGTCACCTTTTGGCCGAATAAGCCATTTTGCAAAAATAGCCTCAATCATGTCTTGCATGTGTCCAGTAGGGAATGTTATTGTCTCACATAGTGTTGATTTAAGTTTTCTCATACAGGTATAGATTTACTTACCAGAGTTTGAGCATGACAGATAACCCAGGATCACTGCATTCAGGAGTTGCTCGACGAGCCATTTTATGTTTTTGAGTCAATTGTTCTTATTTTACTTTCTAAACCTATACAGTAGTATTTAGTCTTTTAGGTGATGTCAGAGTTTGTAATAGTCTAATTAAGTTTACTTAATCTTTTGTTATTATATTTCTTATTTTGTTTTTGGAAATGTGTCACAAGTCAAAAATCCAAAAAAAAAAGAGAAGAAATTTTGCGTTTTTATATTTTCGTTATAAGTTTTCTTTGGAATACTAATTCTAGAAATAAAATAAAAATTCTTTTGAGATTTTTTTTCCTTTAGGCAATTAATATTAAAATTAAAATTATTTTTATATTTTCTCTACTATATTAGGACCAAAATTCAAAAAAAAAAAGAGAGAATTTTCTTTTAGTACCTCTCTAAAAGCTTTCTTTAAGGTATTAATTTTAAAATTCCAAAAAGATTTTCTTTTGAGGTTCTTTTTTAGGAAACTAATGAAAAATAAAAAAAAAATTTATTTTTATTAGAACTTTAGGACATTGTACATAGAAGAAAAGAAAACAACAAAAATATTTTTCTCTTCTAGGAATTTTCCTTGATAGAGAATTTGGGTCAAAAGGAAAAAAAAAGAAAAAAAATTGGATAAGCTTGAGTTTAAAATAGGTTATAGATCATTGAGTCTAGAAAATTCGAAAAAAGAGAGATTTATTTCTTTTACTTCCCTTATCTCGTCATAGTAGTCATTGAGGTAAAAAAGAAAGAAAAAAAAAGAAAAAAAGAATGTTAGTTTGTTTACTTTATTCCTGATCGTCCAGAACTACGCAAAGATCTGATTCATGTGGCGTCATGATACGTAGGCAACCTACATAGGGTTCGTTCGAATTATTTGTTTTAGAAAAAGGAAAAAAAAAGAAAAAAAAGAAGAAAAAGATGGTGAAATTATGGGATGTGAGAAATGAGAGGGAAGAAAAGAGCGCTAATTAGAAAGGGAAAAAAGGGGAAGGAAAATGAGCGAGCTAAGAAGTGCGAGGAAAGAAAAGAAAAGAGAAGATTCAAATGGACAAATTGGAATGATACCAAGTGACCTTATGATCCTCGAAGTCATTCTAGAACCATTAATTGTTGCTAGGTGCATTGCATGCCGTGATATTTTTGTTGTTAAATGCCCTAACGCTAACAGGATGTCCCCATTTCGTTCCTTTTGATATCTTCATAGCAGAAAGGTGGTTGGTTTGTGGTTCTCACAGTAGTAACTCCTCTCCAACACATAAAGTAAAAAGGCAATGGCGGACAATAATAGAATAGGGTTGGTTGATACCGGGGCCCGAAAGCTGTTGGTTGAACAGGATGTTGGTTTGGCTGATGAGGCAAGGATGTTAAGACAACACATGATGGACATGTATCAGGCCTGGATGAATGGGAAGGCACCACCCCCCACCCCCACCACCACCTGACTTCTTAGATGCTACTTTATCAAAACCTTGGTACTTCCCAACCACCCCAGTATCTACATCACTCTTCCTCCAATTACCTCTCTCCAAAATTGCCCTCCTGTCATATCCACTACCCCCAATAATGAATACCCACTCAAATCTCGTAATGCCCAATATTACCCCTCAAAGGTCGCCCACAAGGTTCTTGATTTATACAAGAAGAGCCCTCGGGATGAGCTTCATGCTGGAAATGAAAAGGTTACAGGAAAAGTAGGGCGAGATGAGATACCCATGAAGCGGAAAAGCATAAAACAATCCTTAAATAACATGCAAGGGATGGGAGACTAGGTTAACACGTCTAGCAAAGAATTATGTATGTTTCCCATCGCTCGACTGCCTGCTGGGTTTAGAGTGCCAAAGTTTAACTTGTATGATGGGGGTGGAGATCCGATAGCCCATTTGAGGGGTTATTGCCGTGAAATGAGAAGTGTTAGCGAGAAAGATGATTTGTTGATGGCGTATTTCAGTGAGAGCTTGACTGGGGCAGCTTTGGAATGGCATAATCGTCAAGATGTTGGGAAGTAGCATACATTGGGCGACATGGTTCAAGATTTTGTGCGGCGCTTTTAGTGCAATATAGACATTGTCCCAGACCGCTCCTCCTTATCTCAGATGGAAAAGAAACCCAAGGAAAGTTTTAAGGATTTTTGGCTTAGATGGAACGAACAAGTTGCTCGGGATGGTCCTCCCATTGATAGAAAAGATATAGCTGACCCTACCGACGACAGGGTCCAGGGTTCGTTCTTGCCAACTGTCTTCAACCTCAACTACAACCCTAAACCTATCCCCGAGCCCCACATAATCCACCTCAGCATTATCCTCCGAACAATGACCAGTCATATGTCCAACCACTAGGTCACTCCTTCCGCTAACGACAGGGTTCGGTGTTCGTTCTTGCTAAACGTTTTTTGCCTCAATATCGACCCCATAAACATCCCCAAACTCCACGTAAGCCACCCCAGTATTATCCGCCGAACAACATTCGGCCATCTGTCCAACCACCGGGTCACTCCCTAGGGCGAGCACCAGCATCCCAAAATTCACGTGTGCCTTCACAACATTTTCAAACATCCAACAATCCTATAAAACTGAGGCATGGAGGGAAACAAAGGCAAAAAGATTATTTCATGCCCGTCAGAGAATCCTACACAAGTTTGTTTGAAAAGTTAAAGCATTCTGGCCTGATTAAGCCGCTCCTCGGCTATATTCTAGACCCATATGCAAAAGGCTTTGATCCTGCTATTCGATGCATGTAGCACTCTAATGTCCAGGGGCATAGCATTGAAGACTGTCGATCTTTGAAAAGGGAAATAGAAAGAATGATTCAAGAAGGGGTAGTTGTGGTCAATGACAGTGGCAGGGAACATGCGAATCCTCTTGGGAACTTGTTGATTAAAGTTGATAATGGTCTTAGAAATATTGATGCAAAACTCAGTGGCTAAGATGTCGTGCTTGGTAATTGGGAAGACGCTCCATTTCTTGGTCAGTCGGAGTGGAGTTTTGGTGGTTTATTTTGTTGAAATTTGTGTTTTCTGGGTTATTTCAGGGTTGTAATCCAGATATTGTCTTGTGACTCAAACCCTTCTATCTTTTCATTTTGCCTGGTTTGTTTAGTCGTAGTAGCTCGTTTAGTGCTGTCTAGGTTTGTTCCGGGATTGTAACCCCAGTCTAGTTTGCTTGTCTTGTTGTTCAAACCGTTTCACCGTCTATCTAATATAATTTCCTATTTTCTGTTATTTCTAGTCATTTTCCTTTGCTTAATTCTCTTTTCTTTCCACAGTTCTTTTCCTGTTGGCTCTAGTGACATTACATGCACGCGTAATTCTTGGCCTGGGCTCAAAAAGTTAGTTATGAAGCAATTTTGAAGATGACAGGGGCACTTGAGGGAAATAAGAAAAGATTTGGACACTTTGAGATCATTTCGAGCCCAAATTGTGTGAAACTTGGGCAGATAGAACATAAAGAAACCCTATTGAAATGGATCATGCCGCATCGGGTTGAAGCTAAAGGCAAGTTTTCCAAATTGACAGGGGACGTTCGTGGTAAGGAGAGTAAGAGTGTTGTTCATTGGTGCTTTGTATTCAACAGATGTAGAAGGCGAATGTGTTGATATGGTTATCAAGTCTGGTACAATCAAAATATGTTACAAATGTTTTCCTTGGTTTGTTTAGTTATGTTGTTTGTACTTCGCATGTTTTGGATATTAGAACGACGAAGGTATTTTGTTCTGCTATCTAAGCACTTTATCCTTCGTTACCCCTTTGAGCCTTATTTATTTTCTTTCATACCACTCTTTCGGAATCAGCAGCAAAGATCAGAAACACAAGCGTGAAAGATAAGTAAAGAAAAAAGAGAAAAGAAAAAGAATGAAAAGAGAGACAAAAAAAGGAAGAAGAAAAGAAAAAGAAGAAAAAGAGAAGAAAAAAGAAAAAGAAAAAAAATAACAAAACAACAAAAAGAGAAAAGGAAGAAAGAAAAGAAAAGAAAAGAAAGAGGAAGAGGAAGAAAAAGAAAAGAAAAATCACAACAACAAAGTAATTTCTATGACATGAACTACGTTCGACCAATTCCTTTTAAGGATACGTAGGCAGCCTCACCGTTCGGTCCCATCAAAATAAAAATCCAAAGGTCCCCAAGCAAGAAAATGGGGCAGAAGTTATGGTTGTTGTAAGAAATCTGATTCCGAACGTTGTAATTTTGGACCCCTTTGAATTGTTTTGAGCCTTTGATACCCTTTCTTTCTAACCCTGTCCAAAAGCCCACGTTACGGTCCAAAGAAAGACCTTCTGATCAGTCTTCGAGAGATGCCAAGTTGAGCAAGTAGAGGTGATTCATGTCAGGGGCAACACTCTGGTCCAAACAAAGAAAATGAAAAAAATGAGAGAGTCTTCTTGGTGAAAATCCTCACAGGCATCGTAAGGCGATGAAAGCTGAGAGAAATAAAAAATGACAGAGTCTTATTGGCAAAAACCTTCACGGGCACCTTCAGGCGACTGTAAGTTAAGAGAAAGAACAGAATGAGAGAGGTTTGATGGTGAAAACCCTTCGGGCACTACAAGTCAAATAAGGATCATGAATCGGATTGGATAATCGGAGCATTGAAGTCCAGTTTCACGGCGAAAAGGTACAACAAGAGCTGAACATCAGACTTGCTTAACAGAATAGGCCACGGGTGCATGTCATGGTCATTAGAGTTGGTATCCATATCTGATAGGTTTCTACTTTGTAGCTTTATTGTTAGGAATCATCTCTTTCCTTTGCCCTTTACTATGTTCCTTTTGTCTTGTTTACTTCCTCTTCCTGAGTCTGTTTGGTCATAATAAGTGAGAAATGATTTTAAAATTTGCCACCAACTTTCCAATTGCACAAAACGGGATCTGGCTAGCACATCAAAGTGTCATAAGTCGGGAAAGAACAACAAGCACACTGAGCTAGTAACAATCAACATGCTTTGGGATCCTTGAGAAATACAAAGGTTTGATACATATCAATTCATGGACAATGTAATAGATGGAGGGTATTAGGTGAACAAATCAATGGTATTTTCTGTGGTAAGATTGATAAAAGGTTGTTAACCAGTGGCATGTGAGGTTTTCCAAATAGAAATCAAAGTTACCATGGCAAGTGAGGGAGCAGTAGACCCCAAGGCCAGGGCCAGTATTTTAAGTCAAGAAAGAACAGCATACACACAGAGTAGGTGGCAGTTGACGTGCTTTGCGGTTCATGTGAGATACAAAGGTTGGTAAATGTCAGTTCATGAGCAATGCAACAGAAAGAGGGTAGTGGGTCTGAATGGAGAAGAAGTGTTTTCTGTGTTAAGGGTAACAAAGAAAGTAGTTAGTCAAAAAACTAGCAAGGTATTCGAGTATAAATCAAAGTTATCATGGCAAGTGAAAGAACAATAGACCTCAAGGCTAGAGCCAAGGGTTTAAATCAAGAAAGAACAACATGCAAAATGAATGGGTGGCAATTGTCGTTCTTTGAGATTCATGTGAAACACAATGGCTCGGTAAATGTCAGGTCATGAGCAATGCAACAGATAGGGGGTATTGGGTCTGAACGAAGAAGAGGTATTCTTTGTGATAAGGATGACAGAGAAAGTGGTTAGTCAAAAAACTAGCAAGGTCTTCGAGTGGAAATCAAAGCGATCATGGGAAGTGAAGGAGCAATTGCCCTCAAAGTCAAGGTCACAAACCAACCACCATATTTTTAAACTGACAAAATGTTTCTTTAATTGAAACAGGGGCAGAAAATTTTATTTGTTTCGGAGAAACCCTCCGTAGGGGAAGAGCAAGCACTAAACAGTTTTGATGGTAAATTTTCAGGACCCTTTTGGAAAATGGGACCTAGTTTAAAAATCGAAACAATCATGAATAGCAAAATCTAGCATAAATGTATCCCAAGGAATATAAGTTGGTTTCAAAGTTTGCATGTTTAGGATAGGATTCAATTAGGAGTTTTCAGGACCCTCCTGAATAATAGGACCTAATTTTAAGATTTTCATTAGATAACAAGATTTAGCGTAAGTTCTCTTGTAGGATAGTATAATTCAGCCGTAAAGAATTGTCACTCTTAAGATAAACTTGACTTTTGATTTTCAAGACCCTCCTGAACAATGGGATTTAGTTTTAAGACTTTCATAGATAACATGATTTAGCGGAAGTCATACCTTTAGGAAATATCATTTAGCTTAAAAAACTGTTAGTTAACTAGGAGTTCTCAAGGCCCTCCTTTTTTTTATCAATCCACTAGGCAGTGCCTAGGGCTAGGTTTTATTTATATATAACAAGAAAACAAAACAATTTTCATGATGTTCTAAACAATGAAAGAAATCTCAGGGCCCTCCTGGATAATGGGATTTAATTATTTTTTTCTAAAAAAAAAAGAAGAAGAAGAAGAAGAAAAATGGAGAAAAAGAAGTTTTTAGGACCCTCCTGGAAAATGGGACCTAGTTTAAAATTCAAAACAATCCTGAATAGCAAAATCTAGCATAAATGTGTCCCAAATGAATATAAGTTGGCTTAGAAGTTTGCATGTTTGAAATATAATCCAATTAGGAGTTTTCAGGACCCTCCTGATTAATGGGACCTAGCTTTAAGATTTCCCTTAGATAACAAGATTTAGCGTAAGCTCTATTGTAGGGTAGTGTAATTCAGCCGTAAAAAAAATTGTCACTTTTAAGATAACACTTGATTTTTGATCTTCAGGACCCTCTTAGATAACAAGATTTAGTGGAAGTCACACCTTTAGAAGGTATAATTTAGATTTAAAACCGTCATTTAATTAAGAGTTGTCAGGACCCCCTTGATAATAAGACCTAGTTTTCAAATTCTTAATAATATTTGGTAACATGAGTCAGTTTAACACTCACATATGTGCCCAGCTACCAAACTGGTGTAGAAAATCTTCTTTGTTTTGTCTATTTTTGTTGAAATCAGGCGCCCACCTAGAGAACAAGGGAATACAATTCAAGTTTTGGTAATCAGGCACCCACCTGGAGAACAAGGGAGTACAATTCAAGTTTTGGCAATCAGGCGCCCACCTGGAGAACAAGGGAATATAGCTCAAGTTTTTGGTAATCAGGCGCCCACCTGGAGAACAAGGGAATACAGTTCAAGTTTTTGGCAATCAGGCGCCCACCTGGAGAACAAAGGAATACAGTTCAAGTTTTGGCAATCAGGCGCCCACCTGGAGAATAAGGGAATACAGTTCAAAGTTTTGGCAATCAGGCGCCTACCTGGAGAAAAAGGGAATACAGTTCAAGTTTTTGGCAATCAGGCGCCGACCTGGAGAACAAGGGAATACAGTTCAAGTTTTGGCAATCAGGCGCCCACCTGGAGAACAAGGGAATACAGTTCAAGTTTTGGCAATCAGGCGCCCACCTGGAGAACAAGGGAATACAGTTCAAGTTTTGTCAATCAGGCGCCCACCCGGAGAACAAGGGAATACAGTTCAAACTTTGGCAATCAGGCGCCCACCTAGAGAACAAGGGAATATAGTTCAAACTTTGGCAATCAGGCGCCCACCTGGAGAACAAGGGAATACAGTTCAAGTTTTTGGCAATCAGGTGCCCACCCGGAGAACAAGGGAATACAGTTCAAGTTTTCTGCAATCAGGCGCCCACCTGGAGAACAAGGGAATGCAGTTCAAGTTTTGGCAATCAGGCGCCCACTTGGAGAACAAGGGAATATAGTTCAAGTTTTGGCAATCAGGCACCTACCTGGAGAATAATGGAATATAACTCATGTTTTGGCAATCAGGTGCCCACCTGGAAAACAAGGGAATATATTTCAAGTTTCAAATCAGTAGCGGATACCCACCTAGAGAACAAGGGAAGTCATTCCAGAATTCAAGTCAAGTTAGAAGTAGCAGAAGTTCGCGGCAAGAATGCGAGTCAACAGTCCAAGGTAATCAACAGAAGTTAGTCACAATAAAGAAAAAAAAAAGAGAAAGGCAAGAAGTTAATCCAAATGCAGAAGTTGATGAAAGATGCGGGCTGCTCAAGACATGGCCGAGGTCACAAGCATGGTGTGTCCTGTTTTGATCCAAATAGCTAAAGAAGAACGAGCTAGCACTTGCAGCTAATAAGCGCCAAGGTTCAAATCTGATGTCTGCATGAAGAACCACTCAAGACTCAAGATCAAGCTTCAGAAGACTTATAGATAGGAATCTTGTAACTCATAGTTGACAGGCTTAGATAGTCTTTCTTATTTTTTTATTTTAATGTAATAACAGGACCGCGGACCGGAACCTCGGCAGAATGGCACCTCGACTGACTCTCCACCTTGGCATACTCCATCATCTTACTCACTTTTGAACTACACGTGGCCTGGTTCCTCTATAGCCAAGGATATGTAGATAGCTCATATACCAGGGCTCGGTCACATTCCCCTTTTCTCTTAGTGTTGGTCTCTTTAAATAAGGTTCGGGTCAAAAAACCTATCTAGTCGTTCTTTGTCTGAAGACTTTTCGTGTTTCCATTCAAAGAGGGGCAGCTATAGATATGTGATTTTTGACTCTCCCCAAGAATTTTTATATTTTAGCACGTAAATATTTAATTTAGGCCTAATATAGCTATTTCAACTCATTTTAACTCTTTTACTTTATTTTTTTATAAGAAAAATAAAAAATTATAAAAAATATTTTAGTTTATGTATTTTTCATAAATTTAAAAAAATACAAAAAGAATACCTTATTTTTATGTTTATATAATTTCGAAAACACAAAAATAGTTTCATATTTAGTTTAATTATTTAGGATTAACTTTGGCATTGTGTAGTATTTCTACCTTATTTTAAAAGATATTGTGTAGCCTAGGGACCCTTCTAGACTCTTCTTTGGAAAAAAAATAAATAAAAATACTCTAAGTACTTAACACAAAAAGATCTAGGGACTAGTTGGTAAATACACAAAAAATACACCAAAAACCTAGACCTATATTATAGGTAATGCCTGCAATGAGCTAGAGGGGACAGAAAAATAACGCCTAAAAAAAGGCTGAGAGGAGGATCCGCAGCTTTGGGCAATGGAGACCCCCATCGTTTCCCTCTTCAAATCCAATGGACCAGCGGCATAACACCAAAAAAAGACCCATGTTCTCGATCGTCTTCAGCAGTCCTTCCCCGTCGCATTCACGGTAGCTCGCTTCCCTTCACCCACCGTTGTTTCTGCTTATTCTCGTTCATAGCAGCACGCCGGAAAACGAGATGAAACGACCACCAAAATCAACCTAGACAGCCTGCTTCTGCCCCATTCTAACGCAGTCGACGTTCTGTCCGATTTCGAGTTTGCCGGCGAGTTTCGATACTCCATCTGAGGGATGGTTCATGGTCTTGTCCGTTTATATTTGTTCAAGTTACTAAAATACAAGTTTTTTGGATGAGGATAGGTTGAAGTTTAAGAGGTCATGTTCTAACTTTACCTATCTTTCTAATTTTCAGATCTTGTGTTATGATTTTTTTTTGAATTGTTTTGTTTGATTCGTTTCCGTCTTGCTGCTTGCTTACGATTCCTGCTCAGTTTTGCTGTAAATGTATAGATATGGAACCATATAACTAAGTTGCTCAAGACATATGTCCATTTAGGTAGGATTTTTATGTGTGTCGATTGACTTTTCACAATTTGAGTTTAGAAGAATGTCAATTATGAAGTTTTATTTTCTGTTTATAATTTAATATTTACATCGAGAATGTCAATTTTGAAGTTTTATTTTCTGTTTATAAATTAATATTTACAT
The DNA here is from genome assembly GCA_026770625.1 of Nicotiana glauca. Classification (NCBI taxonomy): domain Eukaryota; kingdom Viridiplantae; phylum Streptophyta; class Magnoliopsida; order Solanales; family Solanaceae; genus Nicotiana; species Nicotiana glauca. The sequence continues at coordinate 12,040 of MU758891.1, read as the reverse complement.
CGTATCATTTTAACTAGTGTCAACCTATTGTCTCATGTCCATATAGATATTATTTTTTTTTTAATGAAATGCTACTACCTACATATAAGAAATATTTTTTGGCAAACACTCAGTTTATGAAGGTGTCTTTAGCACTAATATGCTCATTGTCAGTGTTAGTTTTACCCAAATGTTTGGTATTTCTTGTTTCATTTCTGGGCCCTCCTCTTGGTCCTGGACAGAGTTTATTATGAAGCTTATAACCTTGTAGCCCGATGATTTTATTGGGCCATTGAGCCTCACGTCAGGCAAATCCCTGTTCTGAAACGAAAAATGCAGTAGACTTCACTTAGTCTGAGTCCTTTAGATTCACAATTTGAATTCAGCTTAGTTTAAAAGTAGCTATGATTCCTTTAGCCTTGTTTAATTAGTAGATCCTTGTAGTAAATCTGAGGTGTGCCACAAAATAAAATTAGATAACTAGTGGCCCTCGCTTAATTAATTTTCATCCTTAAAATTTGAGGCGTTCCATTTAGCAAATTTTTTGTGGCCCTCGCAAAGTTGCAAATGCGTAGTTGCTTTAGGTGCGTTATTTAATGATTTACCTTCTTAAACTCGGTGCGCAATTATGTGATCCAAATTCAAATCTCAATAATGTTATATAAAATGTGTTACAGACTGCGGGTGCATTTATATGACGTGGTTCAAGACATATTTTAAATGACGTTGCAATCTTTCTTTAAAATGGTTAAAAGCGATTTTTAAGTTAAAATGCGCATAGGTTAAAACATGTATTAAAATCACATAACAGGCCAATTATAATAGTTGAGCGACCGTGCTAGAACTACGGAACCCGGGAATGCCTAACACCTTCTCCGGGGTTAAATAAATTTCTTACCCGAATTTCTATGTTTGCGGATTGTAATACAGAGTCAATCTTTTCCTCGATTTGGGATTTGAACTGGTGACTTGGGGCTCCATAAATTATCCCAAGTGGTGACTCTTAATTCTTCAAATAAATAAATTTTGTTTCGATTGTCCTTTAATTGGAAAAAACTCTCTTATGCCCCTTTCGAGGGTGTAGGTAAAAAAGAAAGTGTGACAATGATTAGGGTGCATTATGACACCAAGAGAATTTTGATTTGAGTAACCAGAGATTGGGTAATGGCTTGAAATTATTCTAAGGTGAAGGTATTAGACACCCCTCAGAATCCACTAGTGTAGTTCCCGGCCAAACTATTGCTGTGACTTTAGGTACAAGTAGCACATATGCAAGTAGGACTTCAAATAAGAGGGAATTTTTCATATAAAGGCTACAAGTAAACAAAGGTAAGAAAAGAAACTAAAAAGAGTTGATTCTTTCTTTAAAGAAACAATTTAAAAGATTTAAAAGAAAGAAACAAAAGGAAGGGGATCCTAGGTTTATTAATAATATGGATCACCCCACACAACATCCGGTAATCACTTCTCAGTGAGGGGCTACACGTAATGTTATCGCGTGGTCATCATATCTATATCTACCCTTTCCTAACCCGTTAAGGTATTAAAGCGCGGAATGGACTCGTTTACTTATTGCATGTTATTACCCGCCCAATCCTATCAGTCTCGGAGGCACTTGGGACTACTAATCCTAAAGGGAGGGGATATTAGGCTTATTTGTGATTTCAAAAAGTAAAAATACTAAGGCGACAAGCAAAAATACATATAGCAAGTTTGGGGAAAGCATATAAACAGATGAAAGGATCAAATACACCTCCTTTAAATAGAGAAAGCAAGTAGTTAGCATGACTTACACATACTGTTTAGGGTCCTATTAAAACTTAAAAGGTTGAGGCAGACTTATTTATTACATAATTCAGATAAGAAGCCTGAATCAGGCCTGCCTACTGGTTGTAGCTGATAAAATCTAATTCAGTTTATAAGTTTACCCCTTGGCTTGCCTAAGTGTTGGACGAAAACCTGTAGGCATGATATTTCAGAAACAATGAAGTGAACTGATTACATACTGATTTGAGAAAAGTTTTCCAATTATTAAAGAAGGGGTGAGTTTTAGCAAGAGATCATAAGTTCTACAACTAGTAATGCATAATTATTGCTGGTTTTAGACTTATAAGCAAGTGAAACAATTTAGATTTTTACTAAAGTTCCTATAGGCATGCTTTCTATGCGTTTGTCGAAATTAGAACACTTTTATAGACATAGAGAAATGCAGAAATCTTACAAACATGATATCTAGGCGTTGTATTTTATACATGAACATGATATCTGATTGCAGTTAGTGATTTAACACCTATAAACATGTTTGCCCAATGAAAGTGGATATGCAAGATTCATAAAGACCTATAGGCATATTTTTTATATGCACATGCAGAATTCAGATTTCGAATAATTGTAGATGTGTCATCTATATGAGAGAATGCAGGAATCCTATAGACATGGTATCTATATATGAGGGTGCAGAAATTCAAAAACTCCTATAGGCAGGATATCTATATATGAGAGTGCAGGATTTCAGAAACTACTATAGGCAGGATATCTATATATGAGGGTACAGAAATTCAGAAACTCCTATAGGTAGGATATCTACCCTTTTGCATACTTGGTTACCCCTCCCTTTTTCACTAGCCATCCCCGAGAGTTTTATTACAAAGTTATTATAGCCCAAAAAAGAAGTAAAGTAAAGAAAAATACATCAGAACTTAAAAGTAAGACCAAGGAGAGCCTGATTCAGACTTCCTGTCTGAAGTATAAAGTAAACCAACTCCAAGAGATTATATTTCAAAGCCTTTCTCCCATTTGGGGTATGTCAAAGTTCCATAAGAGTCTTATATGAACTCCGGGCAGTGCTTATACCCAAATGGATCACCAGATTAAGACATAGTGCAGTGTGGAAGGGTCAACCCTCAGGTGTCCAAGTTCAGAGAGAACTCAAGGACCCAAGGCAAGACTCACAAGAGGGGCGCGAAACTTAGGTACTAAGAGAGAGTGCAAGTGTAGAAATAGAATTCTGAAAGGGGAAAGGGAAAAGGGAAGTAGCTTAAATCAGTACACATAAGGGTATAGGGGAATGGGAAATAGCAAGAGGCAAAAAGCAGTATGACAACCCAAAGGGTCATCACCTGTTTTCCTCATCTATTCCGTACTCCCGAGGCCTTGAAAACCTCATTTTCTATTGCCTCGATTTGCGAGAGCAGTCCGGGCGCGTAGCCGGAAAGCTTTTATGTTAAAATATATGAATTCTGTGAAAAATTTGAGAAATTATGATATTAATATTGATATAGTTGACTTTGGTCAACATTTTTAGTAAACGGACCCAGACCCGAGATTGGACGGTCCCGGAAGGTCCGTAGAAAAATATGGGACTCGG
>MU758889.1:72789-90490 GCA_026770625.1 Nicotiana glauca | reverse complement strand
AAGCAGGGTTCATTTTGGGAAGGTTAATGGGTGTGCTGTAATAAACCTAAGGAAGTAAGGGTATAATTGGGAATCAAGTGTGGTTCGCGGGTAATTAGATAAGGGGCAAGGGGTATTCCGGGCATAATAAAAGGGTAATTAAATAAAAATTGAAAGAAAGTGAGGGTAACTTAGACAATTAAGGGTATTAGAATAGTGTAGATACCACTAGAACCTTCTAGAAGGGGTTCTAGTGCATTTACGATTAAACTAAGTGTAGTGATCTGAAAATAAATGATAAGATGAGGGGTCGGAAAATTAGAATATTAATTTCAAAATTCCCTCCCATTTTGTTCTATAAATAGGCCTCATTAGGCCACATTTGAAGGAGGTTCTGGGGCGAAAAAGTTTGGAAGGTCTAATATTCTGAAAACCTTTCTAATCTCTAAAAATTCAAATTTCATAGTTCATCTTTAGGAAATTCTCTAATAATACTACTGTTCCATTGATTCTGGCTCAAGCTTAAGTCGAAATTGTTGATTCATGCTTATTTGATCTGGATATTGGTTGCTGAAGCTGTATATTGCTGTGGTTATTATCTGGGAAGTTGTTTAGTTATTCAGAGGTTTTCTTTGTGATCAAATCTGGTTACTGTGTATTGCTGTGAATCTGCTGGTTCATTGTTGCTGGAGTCCGGTTATTGCTGATCTTCCTCTTCTTATTTGCCTTAGACTTATCGGATTCATTTCATATTTCCAGGTACACTTATGAAACTCGAAGATGTAATCAGAAATTTGAAGATATAAATGTTCGACTGGTTTTTATTAGCTTTGGTTTCTATTTATTTTATAGATGTAGAACTAATTAGATTCATATGTATTTGTTAGGTGAATCGTATGTATATTTGGACTATATTGATTGTGGACTTGGACTATTAAATTTTTAGTAGCTTAGTTTAATTACTACATAAGAAATCGCATATGTGAATTAGATTAATAGAAAAACAGTTTCATTAGATTTAAGATTTAAAAATTAAAAACAAAAAAAAATGTTAGAGTCTATTTTGATCGAGATTTTAAACTTTTAGTTGTGACAAAGCCGAAAAAATGAAATGAAATTTTAAAAAATTCGTTTGTTATACTTACTTCATGTTAGTCAGTTTAAATAAGTAAAAGTATGAGTTCTTTAGATTCGAATTTTGATTAGCTAATACGGTATGCTTCAGATTAATTCCTGCTATATAAGAAAAGTTGTAATGAGTTTTCAATAATGAGTGCTTCAGTACGAACGAATTTGTATTTCAATTAGAATAAAGTTTTCTGTAGTTTATTCTTAATATTTCTAATTGAACGAAGAATAACTCAATTCTGCACTTGAACATATGGTATCTCAATTAATAAATAATAATATAAGTCAGTTTATAACGATAGCTAGTATATAAGTCGTTTAATAACAGGTGTGCTTAATCTGAATAAGTCAAGTAGTAACATTCGAATAAGAATCAACGTTAGTGCCTTGATTAATTTCTGATATTAAGCAGTATGATAACTTTGTAAATCCAATACTAGATTTGTAATAACATTCAAACCTGTTTTGCATTCGTTAGCAATCTTGGCCTGATCAGGCAAAAGGCCCAGATCCAGTAGCAATAGCCTTTTGTGTCCACTAGGTTGAACCAGTGTATACGAATTGGGCTAAGATGAGCCCTGTGCACAGCTGTGTGTTACCCTTCACTGGCCTGATTTAAAGGCCCAAAACACATGAAGGCCTGGACATAAATGAAATATAAATACAAACCATAACTAGGCAACATTATTTGTTATTTTGGTAAGGCAAAAACAATAGTAGAAAATGTAGTACACTATAGGCTTGACCTTTAAAATAAGTGAGATGAGCCTCATTTAAGAATAAAATGCATGGGGCCCTCAATTAATTGTTATAAAACACGTAGATTTGGAAGGACCATTAAGCGAATTTCACGGTCTTTTCCAAAGGTAACAAGACGTAGATATTTTAGGCACAATTTATAATATACATTCTCAGGTACGGGTGCACATTTATGTGACCCAAATCTAAATCTCAACGAAGTCGAAATGTATTAAAAGCCACAGGCGTACTGGTACGGTGTGGCCCGAAATGCATTTTCACGACGTTGCAATTCTTTTTAAAAAGTGATAAAGCGGAATATTAATAATGCACATAAATTGGAATATATAAAAAAATCAGATAAAAACAAATACAACAGTTGAGAGACCGTGCTAGAACCACGGAATTCGGGACTGCCTAACACCTTCTCCCGGATTAACAGAATTCCTTATCCGGAAATTCTAGTTTGCAGACTGTAACAGAGTCAAACTTTCCTCGGTTCGGGATTAAACCGGTGACTTGGGACACCATTATATTCTCAAGTGGCGACTCTGAAAATTTAAATAAACTACTCCCGTTCCGACTGTCCTTAAATTGGAAAAACTCCTTCCCTTTTATTATATCCCTTCCCAGGGTGTAGTAAATAAGCGGGTAAGAAAAAGGAGGTGTGATAGCCGCAATCCATTTTGTGCGGACCGCAGCGGTTGCCTTCTCAAGCTTGAATCAAGTTGTGCAGTACCGACTGCAATCCATTTTGTACGGTCTGCTCTGGTTGGTAAAACTGAGCCCCAAGGTTTTTTTCCATAAATAGTCCTAAGGACCTACATTTAAAGCTTTTTTATCCTTTGTCTCTCAGACTATTAGAAACACTGTCATTATTTCTTTTGTTGCAATCAACTGCTTGGACTTGTTATTGATCATTAACTCGCACATCTGGTACCATTACTTGCTCTTTAATTGTTTAATTTTGTTAATTTTGTTTTGATTTTCGTTTTTCTTGTCTTTCACTCTGTTCTTCCCGTAGTTTCTTCATTAGGGTTGTCAATTTTTAGGTTAAAATAAACATACATAATTAAAATCAATGGGTAATCATGTAGAGAAACTAATAAGGTGAAATTTTTTACTTAAAATCAATAATTCATCAACCCCAACTTAGTGCCAAAACTAGGCACTTAGTGTGGACCGCGGTCGTATTTGTGCGGTCTGCGGTGCCCCTGTGCGGTCGCAGTACCATTTTGTGAGGACCAGACTGTTGAACTTTATATTGTTGAACTTTGGGCAGTGCGACCACATTACACTTTGTGCAGACCACACTGGCCCCAATGCTGCCGCAATTGATCTTGTGCGGTCCGCACTTTAAAGGTACAGAGGGTGGGTAGTCTGAACCCCACCTCGGTGCAGACTGCGGTTGATTTTGTGCTGTCTGCACTGGTCCTTATGCGGACGCACACCATTTTGTGCGGTATGCACTAGGTAGTTTCTGCAACCCTTCTGCAACTTTTCTCTTATGTTCTACAACTATACTCTTAATTGCTACAATTGATACTAACAAGTTCAATTGGATTGTGCTTGCAGACAATGGTGAAACAACGAGGCGGCAAAGGTTCTAAACAACTAAGCAACGAGGCGGCAAAGTTGAATCTTCTCAGGGAGGGAAGCTAAAAAAGATAAAACTAACTCCCCAATCCAGGAAGAATATCAAAAATATGCAGAAGGCAATAAAAGCTACTGACCGGGCCTGTGATCAGTCGGGGAGTGAGTCCGAGCCCTCCCGAGAGATCTCCTCAGGCTACGTGCCGTAGTTCATCCCCGACTGGCTGGAGAAGCATAGATTGAGAGACACTCCTCCACCATCACCCATTGCCCAAGCACCAACACATGTTCCTTTTGAGTCGTCTAAGGGCTCAGCAACAGGTAGTGGGGAATACTCCACCTCTCGCACAGCTTCATTATCCGGAGAGGATACAATAGGAGATCAGGAGGAAGTAGAGGAAGATGAGGAAGTAGCAGAAGGAGGAGAACCAAAAATGGGGGGTGTTGATAGAATGAGGAATTCGAAGCTTTGGCAAGACATGTTTGTTAGTGAGGTGGCATACTATAAATTTTGGAAGTGGTTGTCGGTGAGAAAGTTGATCCCAGAGCAGAGTTTCATTGATAGGGACCTGCTACCTCACAACCCCAATGTGTAGAGGTAGTTTACGACAAGAGTGGGCTGGGACCATTTTCTAGATGATGTGCGGATGCCAACGAAGGCTTGGTGAAAGAATTTTACATCAATATAGCCCACATCAAAAAGGGCTCCAAAGTTACCAAGGTTCGGAACTTAAAAGTGCTATTTGACGGAAAATCAATAAATGAATACCTTGGCTTTAATGAGGAGGACGAGACACATTACATAGCAAATATTGAAATGGGCGAGGAGGTCCGTCCATGGTTGGCACAATGCCGCGAAATCCCAGGTACCACCCTCGACTGGTGGACCGCTAGAGTCAAAATTCTAAGGCGGAGTTTAAAATTTGAGGCACGGGGGTGGGAGACCTTTGTATGTAGTAGGTTGGACCTCACGACTCATGAAAACATCCTTCCTCTTCACCGGGTTGTTTTTGTAGCTTCGATCATGGTAGGGTACACAATCAATTTGAGGAATGTGATGTCGAGGATTATCTTAGTTATAGGTGTCGAGCATTATAGAAACTATTCGTACCCCAGCACCATCACTATGTACTTTCGGGACTTAAAGGTGGAATAGAGGCCCTTCAACATCAGAGTCAAGGCGAATGCCCTTTCTTCTTGGTACAACATGCAAGGGGATGACAACCCCAAGAGTAAGAACTTCAAAGTGACAGCTACTGCTCGAACTGGCTAATCTGAAGAGCCAGTTGTAGTAGTGGCTCTTATTGAGCCTACCTTGACATCCATAGATATCCCTCCCGATCCATCACATCCACTCCTCCTATTCTATCCACCTTAGCAGGCTCGAAGATCCCATCTTCTCGGGCCCACCCCATTAATTCTCACCGACTGAGCCATGTAATTCTTAGTATAAACAATTGGATGCAGACTACCTCATCCATGTTGTCCACACTCACTACAGTGGTAGAGTCTCAGTCATCACCTCCAGCCCCACAGGTTCCCTAGTCGATCGAGGATGCTCTTAAAGAGATTTTAAGCAACCAAAAGAAAATCCTCGACACTCAGGCAGTGCTAAAAAAGGCAGTTAACTCACATAGCAAGGCTCTAAAGAAGCTTGCGAGAGAGCACAAGATGTTGAGGAAGACACGGGCCTCCAAGGAGTCAGTGAAGGAGCTGCGAGCAGATGTTGACAGACTGAAGGCAGATCACCTGCCTTTTAATTTATTGCGCAGGACCCAATACTTGCAGTTTATCCATAGCCGGAGCAGTCACAAAGGCCTCCAAAGAGGAGAAGGATGATCCCTCGAGCTGATGATGTAGTTATCCAGCTAGCAGACCCACCGGAGGCTTCTCCAGTTAGCTACATGATGCATTTCCAGAGCTTGTCCAGGTCCAGGCCCAGGTCCCAGCAGTAGAGCAGTAGGAAAAAGGGAATTATTTTGAGGTTCCCGAGCACATTGAAGACCCTGGGACCACTCAGAAGCCCATGCAGACGGACATGCCATAGGCAGTTTTCTATATCCTTTTCTCATTTTGGTGCTTTAATTAGACTAGTTGGCATTGGGGACAATGCCAGCTTTCATTTGAGGTGGTAGGCTCTACATTTTTTGTGATTGTATATATTTAACCTTTTTTATGCTTTCTTGACTTTTCATCTTTGGTATGTGTATAATTTTGATATTTTGTTACATTTATCACACTTTTATTTTACTTTGGGTCTGTACATAAAGTTATGTAACATTGTATATATTCATCACATCTATTGTATATTTATATCCCCTCTTGTATATATTCATCGTACTTTCTGCAAACTTTTCATTTGTAGCTTCATATTTGTGATTTTTAGCTTCTTGTTTTTAAAATTTGCAATAAGCCTTTGGTTTTATTAATGCCACGGTTCTTTCCAAAGGTGGAGTATTGTGTGAACCGGCTGGATCTTCCCAATGATAGATGGCATGACAACCTTCTTAAGCATTTGATTCCACTATCTTGAAGGTGAGTATTGCTTAGGAAGATTTGAGGATTTGTGGGTTTGGGTTCCATCATGACCAAAGTAACAGAAAAGAGTTCTTTGATGTGTTGTGTCAATTCTTGGTGCTCTTATGTCACACTTAATCCATGGTTTTTCAAGGAGTAAAACATGTTAATCATTCATTTGTATTGAGTGAAATTGTTAGTCCAAATTGACGCTAGATAAGGTTACTTTAGGACAACTGAAAATTTCTTGGTTTTTCCCTTAATGGGTGGGTCTTATTTAGTTTTGCTTGAGGATAAGAAAAAGTTTAAGTTTGGGGGAGTTGATAACTAGGGATTTTGACGCATTTTATACTCCTTCTCGCTTATGCTTTGATTAGAAATTCATACAAAATAGTCCCGAAAGGATCACAAGTTGCGCTTGATTGCAGATTTGATCAACAAAGTGACAAGATGTCAAAGATAGGCTCCAAAGGAGTGAAACTTGCACAAGTTACAAAGACAAAGCAAGCTCAGGCTAAACAGGCCCAGTGCGGCCGCACTAAATTCTGTGCGGTCTGCACTGGGGGATTTAGAGAGCATGATTTTTAGGCTAACAAACAATGCGGCCGCACTAGGTTTTGCGCGGTCTGCACAAAAGGCCATGTGGCCACACTTGAATTAGTGCAGTCCGTAGAGCTAAGATTTAGAGAAGTTGCAACATGATGTTTTAAAGCTGGTGCCATCCACGGTCAATTTTGTATGGACCGCACTAGAAGCCACTGTATTCGCAGTCCATTCTATGCGGTCCGCAGTTCCTGAGTTCAGAGAGTTGGATTTTCATGTTCAGAGCCCTAGTGCGGCCGCACACCATTTTGTGCGGTCCGCACTAACCACGTTGGGACATTTTTGTCCAGTTTTTTCACCTTAGTATAAATAGCTTCTTTTTCCATTTATAGGGTTTCACATATTGGAATTAAGGAGTTGCGATCGTGGTTCGAGATTCTTAGCTATTTTGGGCACTTTTAGCTAATTTTAATCATTGAATCTTTGTATTTAATTTAGTGATTAATTAATATGAGTGTATCTTAATCTATTTCTTGTTTTTCTTCTTCAATTATGCGTAGCTGTACCTATTAGCTAGGGTTGTGGCTCAACCCTAGTGTGGGTAATTGCTAGGTCTTATATTTTAGGGCTAAAATGACTATGGGTGTTTGTTATTTGGGCCATTATCATGGTTAATTTGTGAATTAGTTGTTGCAAATACTAGTTTGTATTGAGTTGACTTGAGCTCTTCTTGAGAAATAGAGCCTACGTCTTCGAAATTGGTCCAACAAGGAATTGGGGCCTACTCAAGAGATTGGTAGCCCCAATTAAAGTGTTAAACCTCGAGAGAGTAATACCCGACTTGAACCCTAGTTGCTTGTGCAATTTTTGCATACCCAATTGGTCTTGAGAATGTAAATTGGAAAAAATCACTTGAACCACCAAGAGATGTAGAGTGGGTAAATTAGTGCAATGGTTATATAATACTCCCCAAATATGTAAAATATGCCATAGACTCAAGTACCCATCAATTGACCGCCTAGGCGGAAGTAACTACCCTAGTGCCTGTTAAACCTATTTGAACAACTCGTAGTTGCAATTACCATTTGTAGCTTGATAATCGTAGAATTGAACAAAAACCCCAAAAATTATTAAAAGTGTATTTAAGAACATAAACGCAATCCTAAACTAGATAGATACCCAATTCCAATTCTAGCTCTCCATGGATATCGATCCTGACACAAAATCGGGTAAACGCTACTTTGACCCTCTCTCACTACTTAATTAGCAATGCGGAGTTGGCCCCGATCACCCACGTCGAAGAAGAAGTAGATGGAAAGACTTGGTTTCACGATATCATAAAATATTTGGCAAAAGGAGAATAGCTAGAACTCGCAAATCCAACTCAGAAGTGCACACTTCAGAGGTTATCCAATAATTTCTTCCCTAGCGAGGACTTCTGATTTGGGATTATTAAGGTGTGTCGATGCAAAGGAAGCATCAAAGCTACTAGAGGAAATCCACAGTAGGATCTGCGGTGCACATATGAATGGTTTTTTCTTAGCAAAGAACATACTCCGAGCCTGTTACTTTTCGATGACTATGGAAATAGACTACATCCTACAGGCTTCAAATGAATGGAGTTGTGGAAGCCGCCAACAAGAACATCAATAAGATAGTGAGAAAGATGATAGAGAAGAATAAGCAATAGCACGAAAAGCAATCATTTGCACTGTTAGGATATCGTACCACAGTCCGCACATCAACTAGGGCGACCCCGTATATGCTAGTTTATGGTACAATAGCCGTCATTCCCGCCGAAATAGAGATTCCTTCCTTAAGAATCATACATGAAGCTAAGCTCGACGATGCAGAATGGGCAAAGAGTCGTTACGAGAAGCTAGCTCTTATAGATGGAAAGAGAATGAATAAAATTTGCCATGGTCAACTTTATTAGAACAGAATGTACAGAGCCTTCAACAAAAGAGTCAAGCCGAGACAGTTCGCACCGGGGCAGCTGGTGTTAAAAAAAATTTTTCCGCATCAAGATGAAGCCAAAGGGAAGTTCTGTTCCAACTAGTAGGGTCCATATATGGTTCATCTGGTTTTGACATGAAGAGCCCTCATACTTGCAGAAATGGACAGAGAAATCTGGCCAAAACCTATCAACTCAGATGAACTCAAGTGTTACTGTGTGTAGTCTTTTGTCCTTCCCTATATGATGTATTGAAATATGCCTTACCTGATTCTCGTTTAAGAGGGGATATGTAGGCAACCCTATGGGTTCGGTCACAATTCAATAAAAATTTTATTCCGCCTGCAATTAGAAATTGGGGCAGAATTTTGAGGAGCACTATCAAAATTCTGAAGTAATTTCAGCCAATCAGCGTAGGCGTAGATGAGAAATATCAACCCACTAAACTGGGGTATAATTTTTAGGGGGACCCTCAAAATTCTGTAGCAAGAGAGGTTGCAATGTCTTTAACCATGTCACAGTCATCGGTTTACCTAAAAGTTGTTTCTTAATTGTATACTTATGTCATATTTTTACAAATTCATGCATGTGTTATTATAGAAATTGCCTTGTTTAGCCACGCTACCCCAATGGTACACACAGTATCACAAGATCGATGCCGTGCAGATCAAGAAAAGCTAGCGGGGATACGAGCTAACCTTCCTCCTTACAAAACTCACGATTTTTCTTTCGTGCAGGCACTTCGATTAGTAAATCATCAAATATACTATACCCTCACGAGACGAAAATTGTTCAGGAATACAATTCTCAAAACAGTCACACTTTCTCACGCTTGCCAGCCGTATGCACCAGTGACGTCCCATGCGTCACCATGTTCCCAACAGTCACAATATCGCAATTTGCCATCAGCTAAGAAGGCCCTATTACCATTTTCCATTTAATTTCCTACATAAGGCTATCATTCCGCCTTCCGAGACTAAATGCTGTCTCCATCTGCATTTTCTGCATTGTATAAGGTTACCATTCTGCCTTTTGAGACTAAACGCTGTGTCCATCTACATTTTCCGTGTTGTATATGGCTGCCTTTATGCCTTCCGAGACTAAAAGCTGTTTACATCTGCATTTTTCTACATCGCATAAGACTACCATTTTGCCTTCTGAGGTTAAGCTCTACCTCATCTACATTTTGCATGGCTGAAAGATTTCCATATCATCTACATTTTGCATGGCTGAAAGATCGCCACCTCATCTATATTTCAATGGCTGAAAGATTGCCACCTTACCTACATTTGCATGGCCAAAAGATCGCCACTTTACCTACATTTGCATGGCTGAAACATCGCCACCTTACCTATATTTGCATGGCATAATGATCGCCACCTTACCTACATTTGCATGACTGAAAGATCGCCACCTTACCTATATTTGCATGGCTGAAAGATCGCCACATTATCTACATTTGCATGGTTGAAAGATCGCCACCTTAACTACATTTGATGGCTAAAAGATCAACACCTTATCTACATTTGCATGGTTGAAAGATCGCCAAATACCACATCTCATGGGGTTAAAGATAGCCAAATCATCCAAAGGCATCATTGTTCGGAGGCACCATTTTCATAGCCTGAGAATGCTATGTCATGGCCTGAGGACCCCTTTTAATCTTTTGCATATCATTATTCAAAGTCATCATGGTTTGAAGGCATCATTTCATGGCTTGCGAATCCTTTATTATAAGCTTCATGGCCCAGGACACCATGGTTAAAAGACATCATCCTAACCGTCCGAAGACAACATTCATAGTCCGACAAGAATTTAAATCATGTCTATATTTACACACAATATATGTTTGTATTATTTATTTACAGGTAATCCGACAAGCAACAGCGATCTCGGCAGGAGAATTCCCGCTCCAGTGCCCGCAACCACATCAAACTGAACTATTCCCGTAAGTCTTTAACTCACCCTAACCGAAACATTGCGTCCGTTTTTGGACGCAATGTACATATCCTGAACTATATATGGCCTAATTCCTATAAGACCGGGGATATGTAGGTGACTCGGAAGCCAAGGTGCGGCCTAATTCCTCAAACCGTTTCGCTCGGTCAAAATTGGCCATCATTTCTTTACCCGAAAACTCTTTTATCCTTCCTGGGTAAAGAGGGGCAGCTGTTGATACCCTATTTTTATCTGTATATTTTTTATATGCAAAATGCTTTCAAAATAGCATATATATGCATATATAAGTGTGTCCCAATATTTTTTAATTTTCTTAATTTTTAAAATATTTTTAACAAATTTTTCCCCTATTTTAATCATAAAAAAATCTATAATTATTCCCAAAATTATCATCTTGGTGATTCATTTATTGGAATCCCATATTTATACCAGAATATAGCTAATACAATTGTTGCATATTTTTACAAAGTCATTTAATAAATTTAAAGTTAAATTGTATACAATTACAACATTAGTCTCTTTTAGGATTATTTACGTTTATATTCATAAATAATTAGGTATGGTATTTTTAAATAGTTAATTATGTTCTATAAATTATTTTTTTACCTTTAATTTATTTCCAAAAATTAATTAATTATTTTTTATAAGTCAAATAGGGAAAATTGGCTATTTAAATGTTAGCCTAATTTCAGTTCGATTATAGCCCAATTCTAACCCCAACCGACCCAATTCCATTTTAATCTGACCAAAACACATGTTTTCACAACCCGCTCGCTCGTCCGTTTTAATCCAGGTCGTTGATCATTCAAATCAATGGCCAATAACTATCCTTGCCTTAATTAATCCTAAACTACCCCCTAACCCTAATCATTTTCTATACGTCGCTGCCCTAAAATCCTCTCTTCTTCGAAAACACTCTCAACCTAACACTAATTTTAAAGGCCGAACTCCTATCTTCGGCCATCTCCGGTGATCTCTCATTGTCTTTTAAGCCTTCAATGGCTTTTCTCATGTTATGCTTGACTTCTCTAAGGTCTTTAAGGGCACGGGGCCATGCAGACTTGCATCTAGGATTCATCTCCTGCCTGTTCTTGGCTATTCCAGTGTGATTTCAAGCAGAATCATTCTATATTTGACACTGTCTTTGAGTTTTTAGACAGGTTTCTTCTTCTCATTATGGGTTATTCCAAAACCCTGATTTGTTTCCTATACCTTCTAGATCTATAAAGATCTAGGATGATCTGAGTTTGTTTCTCGAATGTTTTACACTGTCCTTAAGGTTTTACAAGAATGATGTGGTTTAAAGTGTTTTTCATGTTCTTCTGAACTAGGGTTTCAGAACTTCTTCTAAAACCTTGTTTAACTATTTTTTGCGTTTTAACTTATATTTATTGGATATCTTGACTGATTGTATAAGTTTGCTACATTTTTAATTCGTCTATGTTGAAAACCCTAATTTTAGGGGGTTTTTTGTTTGGTTTTGTGTATCAGCGTGACTGATCGGTTCTCGTTTTTGATTTTCTATGATTTTTCGTGACTATCTTGACTTGACATGTTTCTACTCAATTTCTTATCCTAAACTTAAATTGAGTCTATGCACTTGTGTTCATTTTGACTATCCAAAGCTTACCTTTTTCTCATTGAATCAGTATTGTTTGAATCTCATGTTTTCCAGAGATGTGTGTCGACTCTTGACCATCTATGTCTTACTTTATTTATATGCAAATCATTGACTCAGGACTTTCTTTTTGATTGATTTCTATTTCCCTGTTTCTTGGTCTAATTTGAACACTTTAGTTTAGACCTTCAAACCCTAGTTTTCTACTCAATTTTATTGATTCTCGTATGTTGGCGGTATTGGTACTTCATTCTTACTAACTATCTCCTTAATTAGGGTTTTTCTCAACCTATCCCTAATGGTTTACTCTATGCCTAATACGTTCGAATTATTTCCTTGTCTACACATTGATTTCTTTCCTTATTTGTCACTTGTGCTTAGCGTTTGAACTGATTCCCTTCAATTAAATGAGTACTTATACTGATTTTTGATCTAATTGGCTCTGAGTTTCATAATTACTATACAATTGTGATTCTTGGCTTATTTTACATGGTTTAAAACTACTATATATACATACTTTCTCATTAACACAAAGACACAAAAAATTTTAGTTCTGAACTCACACTTACACCCAAACACTCTCTCTACCTTTACTACAGCTTGTGCTACTACCTGTTTAGCTGGTTAAAAGCCAAGGCTAATATTTTGAAGTCCTGCTACTTTTCTTTACTGCACTTTGCTTCTTTAACTGGTATGCTCTAATTAAGTTTTTAGCATCAACGGCAACTTGTTTCCTTACTATTTCTTTCCTCTTGTCTGGCTCATGTCGAATTCAGTTTATTTCTGTTGTTAAGCATGCTGCATTCTACTTTTCTTATTCTGAATTATTGTCTCTTTATCATAGTTTAAGGATCTTAAATCCCCACTCCCAGTATGTTTGATGATTGTGGTTAGTATGGGGCATGGAAACATTAAACATTATTGTCCATGACTCAAACTTGGTCCATCTAGGACCATAACCTTCATGTTTCCTCTGTTTGTTGTGTGTTTTGGTTGTCTCCTAAGCAGGACAGCATCTTCTCCTATTGTGCAAGCCCAAAGCTGGCCTTTGCTCAATTACAGAGGCTCTTTGCAACAAATCCCCAACACCTGACCCCTTCTATGAAGTTACCAACTTTGTGTTTCACTAGTTATTGCTTTCCTATTTCCTTTTACCCTTCTCCTATACTCTCTTCGGGTGTAAAACCGCTATCCCTGCACTTCCACTATCTTCTTAGACTCAAGGTCTGCCCCCTCTATATGAGCCTTGCCTTGGGACCCGAGAGCTCCTTCTGAAATTGGACACATAAAGGTTAGCATTTCCATACCACACTCATCTATATTCTAGTTATGTAACTTGGGTGTGAGCACTGCCCGATGTCCTGTTGAGGCCCTTGGGGAACTCCGACACACTCAAGTTTGAGAAAGGCTTTGAAGCAATGGCATCTTAAGACAGTTATTCCATTGTTCAGGGAGGAACGAAGAATCAGATCTCCTGTAGTTGTATTTTTTGATGTATTTCAGTATTTCTAGTTTGTAATAATTTGTAATAAATATTTGGGGCTGGCTAGTGAAAAGGGTTGGCTATTTATGCATGTCAAGTGTAGAAAATATGCCTATAGGACTATTTATAATTCTACATCTTTCAACTGCATTTAGACACCATGCATATAGGGTATTTTAATTATGCATCTTCAAACTGCATCTAGAAACCATGCCTATAGGGTATTTTAATTCTACACCTTAGACATCATGCCTATAGAGGTCTATTTACCCAGCATGTTTCACTTCACACCTAGATAACCTGCCTGTAGGACTTCATTCTAAATTCTGCATGTTTGTTACCACTCAGACATCATGCTATAGGATTTAACGGCCATAAATTAGTACCATGTTCAAATTCAGTATGCTAGATACCATGTTCATAGGAGTCAAAACAAGCAATAATGGATCATATCGTATGCAACTAGCTTAATGTAAAACTAGTCTATTTTGAACGAGTGTTTAAGTAGCTGGTTAACACGATTTAGCAAGCATGCATGTAAGGTTTCAAATCAACCGGTTTAAGCTGTGAATACATTCAGAATTAGTAATAGATACCATGCTTCTTAGGTCTCACCTAAATGCTTAGGCAAGCCTTAGGCTACGTAAATAAAACTGAACTCGCCTATGTTATTTGTTTAAGTGCTACAATCAATAGCTAGGCTTGATACGTGTTTCCTAGCTGAGTCATGTAATAAGCCAGAACTGCTGCAACAACAACCATCTCCTCTTCCCTCGAGTATTTGTTTTCTGAATCAAACCTTACTCGTTTAAGTCATGCTATGGGATTGTTTTGTTTGAGGAGGTATACTTTTATCGTATGTGTTTATGTGATTCCCCTTTAATTTATAGCATTTTATATGCTTTGTATGTCGCCTTAGATTTTTACCTTTGAGACAACAAGCCAGCCTAATACCCCTCCCTTTTAGGATTAGTAGTCCTAAGTGCCTCCGGGACTAATAGGAAAGGGACAAGTAATAGCATGCAATAGTGGTCGAGACCAATATGTGTTTTAGTACCATAAATGGGGTGGGAAAGGGTAGATATGGATATGATGACCGGTGCGCTAATTCCACGGGTAACCCCTCTTTTAAGAAGTGATTATTGGGTATTACATTGATGTGATCCGTATTTTTTTATAAACCTAGGAGCCCCCTTTCCTTTATTTCCCTTTTTTAAGCATTGTAACTCATTATTTAAAATTAGGTCTTTAATTGCTCTTTCAAACTTTATTTACTTTCAAACCATTGTGTATTAAAATCCTCTCTCCTTTGAGCCTTATCTGCTTATACATTAATTACACCCCAATTTCATAATAATTGTCTGGTCAGGAACCATACTAGTGGGTCTTGAGGGGTGCCTAACACATTCCTCTCAGGATAATTTCAAGTCGTTACCCTATGTCTGGTTGTTCGAATGGAACTTAGAATTGAACTCCATTGATGTCCTCATGCACCTCGAATCATTAGGTGGCAACTTTTCAAAAATACAAAACCTAATTCCCAAAAGGAACGAGTTGCCCTATACAAAAATGTCATAAACCTTATTTCTACAAAGGAAAAGAGGGGAGCGACAAGCGTTATACAATACAGATGCAGATGGAGGTAGAGCTTAACTTCGGAAGGTGGAATGGCAGCCTTATGCAATGCAGATGCTGATGGAGACAACGCTTAGTCTCGGAAGGCAGAATGGTAGCCTTATGTAAAGATGTTAATGCACATACAGGTAGAGCTTAACCCCAGAAGGCAGAACGGTAGCCTTATGCAGATTGGAAGGTCGAAGAATAGCCTTATGCAATGCAAATGCAGATAGAGACAGTGTTTAGTCTCGGAAGGCAAAATGGCAGCCTTATACAAGAAATAAGATAACAAATGATAGTAGTGTTTTTTTTAGCTGATAGCAGATTGCGACGTTGTGATTACTGGGAGCATTGTGACATATAGAACATCACTGTTGTGTGCTGATAGCAAATGTTGGCAAGTGCAACGGTTCTGAGAATTGTATTCTTGAACAATGTTGGCCCCATGGATGTACAATACGTTTTAATGATTTTGCAATCCTAGTGCCTATATATAAAGAAGAATCGTGAGTTTTGTAAGCGGGAAGGTTAGTTCGTATCCCTGCTGGCTTTTCTTGACTAGTTCGGCTTTGATCTGGTCATACCGTCTGTATCATTGGGGTAGCACTGCTAAAGAAAGCAGTTTTAATAATAAACTTGCATGATTTTATAAAAATATGACATAAATTAAAAATAGCTTTTAGATGAACCGACTATTGTGATGTAGTTCAGGACATTGCAACCTTTTCTTCTATGGAATTTTGAGGGTCCTCCTCAAAAATCTTCCCTAGTTGATTTATTGACGCCTTTGACTGTTGCTCGTGCGGCGATCGGCTAAAATTACTTCGGAATTTTTAGGGTCCTCCTCAAAATTCTGTCCCCGTTTCCAATTGCGAGGGAAATGAAATTTTTATTGAATTGTGGCCGAACCCATAGGGCTGCCTACGTATCCCTACTTAAATGGGAATCAGGTCAAGAGTAGTTCAATTTATATCAAATAAGTAAAGTATAAAGATTACACATAGTAACGCTTGACTGCATCTGAATAGATCGGCTTTGGCCAAACTTCTCCGTCCATTTCTGCAAGTATGAGGGCTCCTCCTGTCAACATCCGGTGAACCATGTATGGACCCTGCCAGTTGGGAGAGAACTTGCCTTTGGCTTCATCTTGATGCGGAAAAATTTTCTTCAACACCAACTGCCCCGATGTGAACTATTTTGGCTTGAGTCTTTTGTTGAAGGCTTTGGACTTTCTATTCTGATAGATTTAACCATGGCAAACTGCCTTCATTCACTTTCCTTCTATAAGGGGTAATTTATCGTAACGACTTTTAACCCACTCTGCGTTGTCGAGCTCAGCTTCTATTATGATCCTTAGGGAAGGAATTTCTACATCAATAGGAATCACAACCTCTGTACCATAAACCAGCATATAGGGGATTGCCCCAATTGATGTGCGGACTGTGGTGCAATACCCAGTAGAACAAATGATAACTTCTCATACCACTTTCTGTGATTCTTTATCATTTTCCTCAATATCTTCTTAATATTCTTGTTGGTGGCTTCTACATCCATTCATCTGAGGTCTGTAGGCTATGAAATTCTTGTGTTCGATCTTGAAGGTTTTGCACTTATCTTTTATCAAGTCGTTGTTGAGGTTGGAGCCATTATTAGTAATAATTGACTCTGGAATTCCGAATCGACAAACAATGCAATCGGAGACAAAGTCTGCCACGACTTTCTTAGTCATTACTTTGTAAGATGCTATTTCGACTCATTTGGTGAAATAGTCGATGGCTACGAGGATAAACATGTGTCCGTTGGAAGCAGCATGCTCGATTGGTCCAATAACATCCATTCCGCATGTGGCGAACGGCCACGGTGAGCTTGTTGTGTAAAGCTCACTTGGAGGTACCTTTTCTGAGCACGTGATTTTGCCCTATATGAATTACTCCCATAGTCTCAAAACAAAATGTTTTCTTTTCATCATTTGCAATTTTGTGAATTTTCCTGGCATTTTCTGTTAATTGTGTGCATTTGTAATTTAACATAAATTCACAAAAATACAAAAATATGCATTGCGTTTAGGATTTAATTTAATATATTTTTATAATTAATTAGTAATTAGGAGCTTACAAAAACACAAAAAATAACGAAAATTGAGTTATTTTTGCTTTGTTTAAGTTTTAGCTATGAATTTTGTGAATTCTCTTTAAATTGGTACTTTATTAATAGCATTGAGTGTTAATTGGAGTTTAACATGATTTCGTATTTTAATTTGGTTTTTAGAATTAATTTAGGGTTCTTAGTTTAATTTTGAAAAAGAAAAAAGAAAAAAAGGAAGGAATTGAAATGAAATGAAGATGGAATGAAGAGAAGAAGAAATTTGGGCCAAATTTCGTTTACACTGATTAGGCCCAAAATAGATACCCCTTGTCTCAATACTCGTCCCAGCCCAAACTCCCCAACAAGGTCCGTTCCCATACCCAACCAAACGACCCCTTTTAGAAAAGCAGGTGATCTCAGTCGTCGACATTAATTGATCAAACGGCTATGAAGTGGGGATTGATAAGTATATAAGTCTCCTAAAAAC
>MU758889.1:0-72518 GCA_026770625.1 Nicotiana glauca | reverse complement strand
GCTCCGCAACTTGGTCCGTTCTAATACCCCCAAAAAATGACCCTGTTTAGATAAGCATGTGATCTCAGCCGTCGAGATTAATTGATCAAATGGCTGGGCAGTGGGGATTGACAAGTATATAAGTGTCCTAAGAACCCCTACCACCCAAGCCCGTCTCTCTCACCCCACCCTCATCAGAGACCCCTTTCGTCTCCATCGATAACCGCCCGTCGGAATGCACCTACGGTGGCGGACGGCCACCAAACGCCCCCAAACTCACACCAAAGATCCCTCTCCCCTTCCCCATCATGAATCCACCACCAGTTCCATTCAAGTCCCAGCGGAATTCCTCAAGACTCCGAAACCCTAGTCGCTGCCCTTGATTTCTTTGGTGGCGGCGCCACCTCCAACCCCTCTCAAACTAACACCCTAGAACCCCCTCACTCCCCTCGTTCCAAATCCACACTCTATTACCCTCGAATCTATCCATAACCCCTCGAATCTTAGATCCAAAATGAGCCGTAGAAATTCAAAACCAGCCCCTGTGGTATGCACCGACCTAAGCTTGCTCTTCCCACGTTCAGAGGTTTGCTTCACTACAAAATTGATGCCATTCGTTCTTTAGCGACAACGAAAGGCGGTTGGAATCAATTTCGTGTGAATTAGAATGTCAATCGCGAGTTCGAGCATAGGTTAGTGAGTTTTCTTATTTCTTTTTATTCATTCTTGTTTTCCTCCAATTTTCCTTTCTCCTCATTTCTTCTGTTATTCTCTGGTTAGTCGAATTGAAACTTGAACAAGGTTCTAGTTAAATTTGAGTACTATCCGTTTACATTTTTTTTAGTCTTGCTTTTCCAAGTTTTATTGTATGATATTTTCTTGGTTTGTTTGGCTTGTGTCAATAAGCATGTTCAACTTCTGATTTCACTATTTTGTTTCAGCCATTTAGTTTAATTTAATTAGGTCATTTTTGTTTAATAGCTTAGTTAAATCCTGGCATATTTGTGTTAATTAATCAGCAACTTAGTTTTTTTTCTTCAAGTGTGAAAATCGTTTCAATCTTAGTGTTACTCTGTTTTTTAGATGCTTATAGAATTTAGTAGGGTCGGTTTATTGCTTGTGTTTCACGCTATTGTTGTCCCATTTGCAAAGTGTAACCCATTCAATTTAGGGCTCAATCCATTAGGTCCTTTGACCCATTGTGGTTTTTAAGGGTAATTACAGGGTCAGTGGGGGTAGTTTAGGAACTGTAGGTCAGGGAATCTTTTCATAACTGATTTTAGAAGTCGCTAGTAGGGGTTTTAGGATAATTTCATAGTTTTGGGTTGTTTAACTTAGGTGACAAGTCAGAAATCTTGGGACCCCTAAGCTAAAATGAAAATTCAAAAGGGGGCAAGGGGTAAAAAATAAAATTTGAGGGTAGCCCTATGGCTTGGCCTATGAAGGCATATCATTCTTTCCTTTCAAGGCAAGAATGGAAGAGCTAAAAATATCATAAAACTGAGGCAGCTAGAACTGCAAAACCTATTGTTTTATTGAAAAAATCCTTGAAATTCCTGAGATAATCTTTTGAAATAATTCATGAGCAGCTGAAGCTTAAAAATGACTTGAATCTGTATGGTATTCAAGCCTGTTGGGTCCTTTTGGTTAGGATTTTAGTTGTTGGATATCGTTCAATACTTCTGATGGTTTGAAACTACTTCAAAGATATCCATTCCCTGTTTAGTCCTGGGTTAATATTTTGTTGCGCTACTGCTGTTGGTCTCTGACTATTTTGCTATACTTTCCTTATATTTTCAGGTATTTCTTCATACCCATTGCTAACAAATGAAGTGCCACAAGTTGGAACCAGACTGAATTTGTACATAGAGTTGGATATTCGAGTTGAAATTTGAATAGAAGCCTTGTTCAAGTGTTAAAGTTCTATTAGCTTCTGTTGTTTATACCTTTGTTTTCTTGTAATGAAACAACTCATTATTCCTCTTTTGAATGTGTTAAGTGTTCTAGCCATGCTCAAGGACTTGAATTTTCTTTATCCATTTAGAAAGAATGCTAAATTTTTGTTATGTGATGGTAAATGAAAGCTCTTGTGTGTACAGAATGTCAAACATGTAGTAGCATGCTTGAGTAGGTCCATTGGCCTTGTAGCTTCAAATTAGAGTTTGTTGTGATAGAGTATCGTCCCTGTTTATGATTTGGATGTGTATTATTATGCTTGGTTAGAAACTGGCTTTTGAAATAGTTTAAGTGGATTTGAATTTGTTTAAGTTTAACAATTCAGGTTGTTGGACTGTTACATTTGTTGCTTCAGAATCATGCTTAATACAACAAGTAGCATTGATTGCCTATTTTTTTCGATTGATATCTGTAGATAGTCTGCTTGATTTCATCTGTAACCAGTTGATGTTCCCATATAGTTTATGTCCTAGTTTTTCTCCTTCAGTAATGGTTTGTTGATTCAAAGTTAAGGCATATGTATTACTTCATTGAGCCATATTTTTTATTTTAAATGTTTTTTCGTCATATGGGTTGGATTTACGACCTGTTTGACGCTGGATCCAAGGAAACCTCGTTTGAATTGGGCTTGGATCTGAAATTGTTTGCCTAAAATCATATTGGCCTATTTGATGTCGTTTGGGCCTGTTTGATGCATCCCTCTAGTTACTTAGACACTCTCGAACAATGGTTAAACAATTAGTCCTTTAAACTTTCTTTAAGTAATTAGTGGAGGTGAGCCATATGCAATAACTCATAGTTTATGGCCCTCTGAGCTTTAGTTTGAATATTCTTTAAAAAATGAAATTGAGGTGCACCGCACCAAATAAAATCACAAATTGTGTAGCCTTCTTTAATTAGTTCTTTGAAGTATTTAGAATTTGAGGCGGGCCATTTAGCTAATTTTCATGGCCTTCGCAAAGTTAACAACGCGTTAGTTTCTTTTAGGCGCATTATTTAATATTTTTACCTTCTTAAACTCGGGCGTGCATTTGTTGTGACTCAAATCCAAATCCTAAAACGTTGAATAAGATGTGTTCCCGATTGCGGGTGCATTTCATGTGACGCGATCCAAAGACATGTTTTAAACGACGTTCAATATTCTTTAAAAATTGAATAAAAGTGGTTAAAAGCTAAAATTTGCACATAGGTTCAAAATGTATTAAAATCATATAATTAAGCAAAATATAATAGTTGACCGATCGTGCTAGAACTACGGAACTCGGGACTGCCTAACACCTTCTCCCGAGTTAATAGAATTCCTTACCCGAATTTCTGGTTTGCGAACTGTAATACAGAGTCAAACCTTTCCTCGACTCGGGATTTGAAACCTGTTACTTGGGACACCATAAATCTCCCAAGTGGTGACTCTGAATATTTTAATAAATAAATCCCGTTTCGATTGTCCTTTAATTGAAAAAACTCCCTTTTATTATACCCCTTCTTCGGGTGTAGTGAAAAAGGAGGCGTGACAGCTCTGGCGACTCCGCTGGGGATGAGAACCCAGGACATTTGGTTCAGGGTTCAGAATTCGAGCTTAGATAAATTGTTATATTTGGCTTTATCTGATTTTGTTACATGTTTTGGCCTAATGTGCTAAATGTTGCTTTTACCGCTTTGATATTTGGTGAATTGTATGTATAAACTGCTACGAAACCCTTCCGCTCTCTAAGTCTTCTACATCATGGAGATGGGTGCACTTCGTGTGACTTCTCTTCTGTTTAGAGTCTTATCCCATTTTAGAACGAGGTTCGGACAAGTTGCTAAGCCAGCAGAGCTTCTGTATCCCCGGTACGCTGCCCCCCTCGACTCGAGTTGTCCGCTCGGGTAAGCCAGGTCTAGCACAATAAACCCAGGTTTAAAACCCCGAATAACAAAACCTCATGTCGGATCCCTAATAGGAACGCTTGTTTGCATCATGTGCATTTGACTTAGGGGACTCAACACAAGGGTTGGGTCCGTCTAGGACAAGTGACCTGAAATAAAAAGACCATCCTAATGCATCCTATGTGCTACATGTTGCATTTATCAAGGGTAAAAGGGTCATTTGGCAGACAAATGATAGCTGAGGGCGAATGAAAACATGAAGAAAAAAAAAGAATGAAAAAAAAGAAAAAGAAAAATATAACACTGGTCCTATGTGCTACATGTTGCATTTATTCAATGTTTTAAGATTTGTTTTGGGTCACATGAAATGCACACCCGAGTTTAAGAAAGTAATGTTATTAAAATACGTGCCTAAAGCAACTACGCTCTGTTTTTTTTTGGCCCGAACAACTCATACCTGATTCTCGTCTTTCGGGGCGGGATATATAGGCAACCAACATAGGGTTCAGTCTTCCTAGTAAATTTTAGGTTCTTGACTTTGCGAGGTCTTAGCCAAATTTTTCACTTCTAGCAACCTTTTGGCTAAATAAGTCATTTTGCAAAAATAATCGCAATCATGTCTTGCATGTGTCTAATAGGGAAGGTTATTGTCTCACATAGTGTTGGTTTAAGTTTTCTCATACAGGTGTGGATTTACTTACCGGAGTTTGAGCATGACAGATACCCCATGATCACTGCATTGAGGAGTTGCTTAAGAGATTTTTCTTTTGATGTTTTGAGTCTGTTTTTATGTCGTCTGTTACTTTCTATGTTTTGTACAGTGATGTGAAATTTTTGTTATTGTACTTTTTATTTTATATTTGACATGGTGTGGTTTAATTCAAAAATCCAAAAAGGACATGTTGCATTTTATATTTCTGTTATAAGTTTACTTTAGAATACTAATTAAAGAAATAAAAAAAATAAACTTATGGTTGTTTTTTTCTTTAGGCAATTAATATATAGGACTTAAAATAAATTTTTTTATGTTTCCTTTAGTATATTAGGACCAAAATTCAAAAAAAAAGGGAGAATTTTCTTTTAGTACTTCTTTAAAAGCATTCTTTAGAAACAGCCTCTCTACCCCAGGGTAGGGGTAAGGTCTGCGTACACACTACCCTCCCCAGACCCCACTATGTGGGATTATACTGGGTTGTTGTTGTTGTTGTTGTTGTTTAAAAGCATTCTTTAAGGTGGTAATTCAAAAATCCAAAAAGATTTTCCTTTGAGGTGTTTCTTTGGGAAATTAGTGAAAAATGAAAAAATTCTTTTCATTAGGACTTCAGGATATTGTACATAAAAAATAAAAATACTTGGTCTTTTGTTTACCATTAGAACTTTTTCTTTAGGCAATCAAAATTGAAGTCCAACAATATTTTTTTTTTATTTTTTAATTGCTTGTTTCGAAATCTTGCGTCAGGATATCAAATGAAAAAGCAAAATATTTTTCGGTGGTTTATTCTTTAGATTTTCTTCATAAAATAAAAAGAATAAAATAAAATATTTTTCTTTTGGAGGACTTTTTCCTTAATAATTTCTCATAGAGTGTTTGTTTCAAAAAAGAAAAAGAGCAAAACGAGTATATGTCCGTTAAGCTTGAGTTTAGAATAGATTATAGATCATTGAGTCTAGAAAATTTAAAAAAGAGAGAGAGATTTGTTTCTTTTACTTATCTCATCATAGTAGCCATTGAGGAAAAAAGAGAAAAAAAAGAGAATGTCAGTTTGTTTACTTTATTCCCGATCTTTCAGAACTACGCAAAGATCTGATTCGTGCTGGGTCATGATACGTACACAACCTACATAGGATTTGATCGAATCATTATTAAAAGAAAAAAGAAAAAAATGGAAAAAGAAAAGGAAAAAAAGAGGTAGAATTATGGGATGTGAGAAACAAGAAGGAAGAAAAGAGCGATAATCAGAAAGAAAAAGGGGAAAAAAATGAGGGAGCTAAGAAGATTCAAATGGACGAATTGGGATGATGCCAACTGACCTTTGTACCTCGAAGCCGTTTCAGAACCAATAACTGTGGCTAGGTGCATGGCACATAAAGTGGGATTATCTTATATTAAATACCCTAACGCTAATGTGATGGCTTTATTTTGTTGTGCTCATAGCAGAAGGGTGGTTGGTTTGTGGCTTTCAAATGGTAACTCCTTTCTACAACACTAAGTCAAAGGCAATGGCATACAACAACAAAACAGGGTTGGTTGATACCGAGGCCCGAAAGCAGTTGGTGGAACAGGACAATGGGTAAATTGAAGAGGTAAAAAAAGTTGAGACGATACATGGTGGACATGTATCAGGCTTGGATGACTGGGAAGGCACCACTCCCGCCACCACCTAGCTTCTTCAATGCCACCCTTACCCAAGCTCTAGACACAAAGCCAAATGATCCTCCATACTTCCAAGATTCACCCGTTTGTCTCTAAGATCAATATACCCAATACCACCCCTTTGAGGTTATCTAGAAGGTTCTTGACTCATACAAGCAGAGCCCTCAAGATGAGCCTCATACGGAAAATGAAAAGGTTGTAGGAAAAGTAGGGCTAGAGGAGATACCCATGAAGCTGAAAGGCGTAGACCAATCCTTAAAGAACATGCAAGGGATGGGAGGCCAGGGTAACATGTCTTGCAAAGAATTATTTATGTTTCCCAATGTTTGCTTGTTTGCGGGATTTAAAGTGCCAAAGTTTAACTTGTATGATGGGGTCGGAGATCCGGTACCCCATCTGAGGGGTTATTGCTACAAAATGAGAAGTGTTGGAGAGAAAGATGACTTGCTGATGGCATGTTTCAGTAAAGTCTTGATCGGGGCAGCTTTGGAATGGCACAGTCGCCACAATGTCGGTAAGTGGCCTACATTGGGTGACATGGCTCATGATTTTGTGTGACATTTTCTGTACATTAAAGACATTGTACCGAATTTCTTCTCCCTATCTCAGATAGAAACGAAACCCAAACAAAGTTTTAAGGACTTTTGGCTCAGTTGGAACGAACAGGTCGTTTGGGACAGTCCCCTATTGATAGAAACGATGTTGCTGAGCTTCGCCGACAACAGGGTCCAGTGGTTGTTCTTGTCAAACGTCTTCAGCCTCATCCCCAAAACTGTCCCCGAGCTCCATATAATCCACCTTAGTATTATCCTCCGAGCAACAACCTGTCATATGTTCAACCACCAGGTCACGTCCTCCACTGGCGACGGGGTCTAGTGGCCATCCTTGCTAAAAACTTTCAGCCTCAACATCAGCCCCACGGATATCGCTGTGCACTACGTGTTCCATATTCACAAGGCCCGCGATGGCCTGTACCGCTGCTACAAATGTCTCACCCGCCTCCATAAGTTTACCAAAACCCTTTTGGATCCAATTTTTGCCCCAATCAAGCACATAAGAACAAAAGATTGCAGAAGAAGAGAACATACACTCCACCAGGTGAATCAGATGCTAGTCTGTTCCAAAAGTTGAGGCAATTGGACATGTTGAAGCCGATTCAGATAAAAATGCCAAACCCTATGCCAAAGAAGTTTGATTTTTTTCAAAGCTGTGCATATTGTTCTGATGCCCCCGGTTACAGTATAAAAAAGTGTTGGCACCTACAAAATGGAATTTAGAAGCTTATTGATGAAAGTGACATTACCGTGCAAAATCCAGATATAGTAGACACTAGCCAAAGTTCAGTGCCTGTTCGTGATGAGACACATATGCTGGGTATGACTTGTTTTGAAAAGGAATATAAGAATTCTTCTGGGAGACTTGGAGGTCCAAGGGCTACCAAGCTTTCAGCGCTATCAGAGGTTGATCTTAAGAACGAGCTGACAAAGGAACCCAAAAGCAGTTTGCTAAGAACAACGTGATGAAGGCTCGTGAAGGTCCTAGTATTGTGGATGTAGAATTCAGTGGCTAAGATACCGTGCTTGGTAAATGAAATGATGCTCCATTTCTTGGTCATCCGGAGTGGAGTTTTTGGTTGTTTATTTTGTTGTCATTTCTGTTGTCCAGGTTATTTTAGGGTTGTAACCTGGATAATGTCTTGTGACTCAAACCCTTCTATCCTTTTATTTTTATATTTCCTTTGGTCGTAGTATCTCATTTAGTGTTGTCTAGGTTCGTTCTAAGGGTGTACCCCTGTTTATTGTGCTTGTTTTGTTGTACAAACTCTTTCCCCATCTGTCTAATGCAATTCTCTATTTTCTACCATTTTTAGTCATTTCTGTTTTGTTCTCTTTTCCTCTTATAGTTCTTTTCACGCTGGTTCTAGTGACATGACATACATGCAAAATTCAGGCTTTTTTTTTAAAAGTCAGTTCACCAATGAATGCATGAAACAATTCTGAAGATAATAGGGATCTTCGAGGGAAATAAGTACAGATTGGGATACTTTGAAATCACTTGGAGCACGAACCATGTGCAATTGGGGCAGATAGAACACAGAGAAACCCTATTGAAATGCATCATGCCGCATCAGGTTGAAGCCAACGCCAAGTTTGCCCATTTGACAAGGGCCGTTCACGGTAAGGAAAGTGAGAGTGTTGCCCAATGTTGCTTTGTATTCAACAGATGTAAAAGGAAAATATGCGGATATGGTTATCAAGTCTGGTACAATCAAGATGTTACAAATATTTTCCTTGGTTTGTTTAATTGTGTTGTTTTTACTAGGCATGTTTTGAAGATTGGAATGACGGAGGCATTTTGTTCTGCTATCTAAACACTTTATCCTTTATTACCCCTTTAAGCCTTATTTATTTTCTTTCATACCCCCTCTTTCCGAATCAATAGCAAGGATCAGAAGTACAAGCGTGAAAGATAAGTAAAGGAAAAGAGAGAAAAGAGAAATTGAAAAAAAAGAAAAAAAAGACAAAAAAGAGAAAGAAAGAAAAAAGAAAAGGAGAGAAACAAGAAAAGAAAAAGGGAAAGAGAAGAAAAGGAAAGGAAAATGAAAAAAAATAAAAGCAGCAACAACAAAAGTAGTCCCATGAACTACGTTCGACCTAATTCCCTTTAATGATACGTAAGCAGGCTCACGGTTTGGTCTCATCAAAATAAAAAGCCCCCAATCAAGAAACTGGGGCAGAGGTTGTGGTTGTTGTAAGAAATGTGATTCTGAAAGTTGTAATTTTGAACCCATGTTGAATTGTTTTGAGCCTTTGACACCATTTCTTTCTAACCCCATCCAAAAGCCCACATTACGGTCCAGATAAAGATCTTCTGATCAGTATTCAAGAGATGCCAAGGCGAGCAAGTAGATGTGAATCATATCAGTGGCAACACTCCGGTCCAAACAAGGAAACTGAAAAATGAGAGTCTTATTGATGAAATCCCTCACAGGTACCACAAGGCGATCAAAGCTGAGAGAAATAGAAAATGACACAGTCTTATTGGTGAAAACCTTCACGGGCACCATAAGGCGACGGTGAGTTAAGAGAAAGACAAAAATGAGCGAGGCTTGATGGTGAAAACCCTTTGGGCACAACAAGTCGAATAAGGATTGTGAATCAAATTGGATATGCGGAGCATTGATGTCACGACCCATTTTTTTTTCCTAACTAGGTCATGATGGCGCCTAACACCACAGTTAGGCCAGCCAACCGCAGAAGTTTTGATTAAGTCTCGATTATTAATTAGCTAATCAAATATACTAGTGTTTTCATGTAAATAAAAGAAACTAGGAAGATCATACAGTGCTGATATAGTCATACAACACCAAAATAGATCATACAGAACCCGGTGTCACTAGCTACGGGCGACCAGTAGAGTATAAACAAAATATACAAAACACTGTCCTACTGTCTGAATCAAAATAGACAGAAAATCACAAATACAGGAAAAGGACTCCTTTGGCTGCGAATCGACATGAGGGAGAAGACAGCTCACCGTAGAAGCCCCAGAAAGTGCTCAGTGATATGCACCCGAGTGATGTTCGGATCCACCTGCCTCAAACCTTGTACATTTAAGTACAGAAGCGTAGCATGAGTACGTAAACAATGTGTACTCTGTAAGTATCCCATATAATCTCGAAGAAGTAGAGACGAGAAGTCGGCATCGATACTTACTAAGGTCAACTAGTATATATATAAAAACACAAGTGTGAATATAGCATGATTAAACAAAGAATTTTACAAGTAATGGCAGGTGGTAACATGTAGTGTAAGTCCAGAAATACTTCAACATCACATTTATCATTTATCAAGTGAAATAGTGGAAAAATGAAACATATATATATAAGCTCTACCACAATTAACATGCGCACATAATACCGAGGCGACGGCCCGAACCAACATAAATAAATGTGCACTTGCCGAGGGTCGACGGCGCGCCTATAGATGCATCTATTCATACCGAGGCGATCGGCCCGATCCACAATTAAGGATAATATATATATCAATTTCAAATCAAATGACACGTAGGTAGGCAACATATCAAATCCACACAATTCAATTTATAGAAATAAACTCATTTTCTCCTTTTTAAGTGTCTAATAAATGCTAGGTGTTCAAGTCAACAATGTACCACAAGAACATATTTAATAGGCATGATGTAGGTCCTAAGCTACCCGGACATCTAATATGGTAGTCGCTACGCACGGGCTCTCGTCACATAACGTGTGCGCAGTCCCCGCATTTAGTAACAATTACTCAACACGAAACATAGGGGGACAATTCCCTCTTACAAGGTTAGAAAGGAGACTCACCTCGCTCCGAAGCGCGCCTTCAACCACAGGACTAGGCTCCAAGCTCAATTCGAAGCCGAACAAGCACCAACTAGTTTAAATAAGGCAAGAGCTAATCAATAATTGCTCACAAGGTTGAATTCTAGATAATTAAACAATTTCCCAACCATTCCTGCAAGTTTACTAAATTCCGACCCCGGGCCCACGTGCCCAAATTCCGAGATATTCCGAGGAAATTATTCTCTATAACCTAAGGATTACTAATATGTAAATTCTAGTTCATAACGCAACTAATTAGGTGGTTAAATCATAGTTTTTCTGAAACCCTAGGTCTAGCACAAATCCCTTGATTTTACCCAATCCTTGGTGTTAAATCTACCCCATGTTTATGTATTTGAACTGAAAATGAGTGGGGATTACTTAGCTCAAAATGTTATGCTGAAACTTCCCTTTTGAATCACCAAAATTGCCTAAGAGTTGAGAGAGATATGGGGAAAATGAGCTTAAGCTCGAAATAAATGAGGCACTGATCCTCTGTGATTTCCGCTTCTGCGGAAGAAAATCCCGCTCCTGCGGGTTCTGCTTCAGCGGACATCTGACCGCTTTTGCGGAAATGGGCCAAGGAGACTGGGCCGCTTCTGCGGTCCAAAACTCGCTTCTGCGAGTCCGCATAAGCGAAAATAGAACCCCTTCTGCGGTTTGGGCCTACCGCTTCTGCAGTCGTGGGGTCCGCTTCTGCGGTTTCTCCTGGGCCTGGCCTCTTCTGCTTCCGCGATCACAGGACCGCTTCTGCGGCCTCGCTTCTGTGGTCCAAGAGCCGCAAAAGCGGTTATGACAGAAGCAGCAGATGTTGCTTCTTTTCAATTTCTAGCTTCGCTCGACCTCAACCATTTGACATTCGGGGCTCCAAAGCCCCGCCCGAACATACCGACAAGTCTGAAATCACGAGGCGGACCTAATCGAATCTTCGGAACACCCAAAACATTATTAAATCACGGAATGGGACCCCAAAACCAATTAATCAAATCTAATGAACTTCAAGTTCTTAATTTCCTACCAACGGGTCAAAACGCCCTTAAACTACTCGGATTGACGCCAAACTTTACGGGTAAGTCTTATATGATATTTCGGACTCGTACCAAGTGTCGGAATCAAAATCCGACCCCGATACCTATAAAAACAATAATTTCTTAGTTTCCTTTAATTCTTTGAAACTGACTTAACAATTTTTACGAAAAATTCCATTACTCGGGCTAGGGACCTCAGAATTCGATTTCGGGCACACGCCCAGGTCCCATATTTTTCCACGGACCCTCAGAAATTGCCGGATCGCGATTCCGGGTCCATCTTCCAAAAATGTTGACCGAAGTCAAACTTGGCCATTTTGGAGATATGAAATGAAGGGAATGAGCTTATTCTTGCCCGAAATTCTTCTAACTTCCGAACCACCCGCCCCCGCAAGTCGTAATTCAGCTAAAGCAAATGCGGAAAGGATTATTTAAGGGAATGGGTTTAGAGAATGCAAAACGACCAGTCGGGTCGTTACATCCTCCACCTCTTAAACAAACATTCGTCCGCGAACGGACATAGAAAGGTACCTGGACTGCTGAATATCTGAGGATATCGGCTCCGCATGTCCTCCTCGGACTCCTAGGTCGCCTCCTCGACTGGTTGGCCCCTCCATTGGACTCTCAATGCAGAAACCCTCTTGGACCTCAGCTGGCGGTCCTGCCTATCAACAATGGCAACTAGCTCCTCTTCGTAACCCAATCTATCATCTAACTGAATGGTACTGAAGTCCAACACATGCGAATAGGCGGCATGGTACTTCCGGAGCATCGATACATGGAAGACTGGATGAACTCCTGATAAACTGGGAGGTAATTCAAGCTCATAGGCAACCTCTCCAACTCATCTCAACACCTCAAAGGGGCCAATAAACCTTGGGCTTACTTGCCCTTCTTCCCGAATCTCATAATGCCCTTCATGGGTGAAACCTTCAAGAGGACCTTCTCACCAACTACAAATGATACATCACGTGCCTTCTAACCCGCGTAGCTCTTCTGTCTGGACTGAGCGGTGCGAAGCCTTTCCTGAATTATCTTAACCTTATCCAGGGCATCCTGGATCAAATTTGTTCCAAGTAACTTAGCCTCACCAGGTTCGAACCATCCGATGGGAGAACAACAACGCCAACCATACAATGCCTCATACGGGGCCATCTCTATGCTGGACTAGTAACTGTTATTATATGCAAACTCCGCCAAGGGCAAAAACTAATCCCACTGCCCTCCAAAGTCAATCACACATGCTCTAAGCATATCCTCTAAAATCTGAATCGTCCGCTCCGACTGTACGTCGGTCTGAGGATGAAATATCGTTCTAAGCTCCACGCGGGTCCCCAACTCTCGCTGTACAGCTCTCCAGAAATGGGAAGTGAACTGAGGGCCTCTGTCTGATATGATGGAGACCGGCACACCATGCAATCTCACTATCTCCTGAATGTAAATCTGGGCATACCTCTCTGCCCTATAAGTAGTCGCCACTGGAATGAAATGGGCAGACTTGGTCAATCTATCCACAATAACCCATACCGAATCAACCTTCCGCTGAGTCCGCGGCAACCCAACTACAAAATCCATGGTGATGCGCTCCCACTTCCATTCCGGAATGGGCATCTGCGGAAGTAGGCCACCTGGCCTCTGGTGCACATACTTGACTTGCTGGCAATTTAAACATCTAGCTGCATACTCCGCGATGTCCTTCTTCATCCTCCGCCACCAGTAATGCTGTCTCAAGTCACGGTACATCTTCGTAGCACCCGGATGAATGGAGTACCTCGAACTGTGGGCCTCCTCTAGGATCCTCTCTCTCAAGCCATCAACATTAGGAACACATACACAGCCCTGGAGCCATAATACACCATCCTTGCCAATAGAAACCTCCCTGGCGCCTCCCTGAAGCACCGTCTCTCTGAGGACTGCCAGATGCGGATCATCAAGCTGTCAGGCCTTAATCTCCCCCAACAACGAAGACTGTGCAATCACACATGCTAGGACCCGGCCGGGCTCTGAAATGTCTAATCTCACAAGTCTGTTAGCTAGGGACTGAACGTCCAAAGCTAGTGGCCTCATCTCTGCAGGAATGAATGCCAAGCTACCCATGCTCTCCGCCTTCCTACTCAAGGCATCCGCAACCACATTCGCCTTGCCTGGGTGATAAAGAATGGTAATGTCATAATCCTTCAGCAACTCGAGCCATCTGCGCTGTCTCAAATTAAGGTCCCTCTGCTTGAACAAATGTTGCAAGCTGCGATGGTCTGTATACACCTCACATGACACCCCATATAAATAATGCCTCCATATCTTAAGAGCATTAACAATCGCCGCCAACTCTAGATCGTGGACAGGATAATTCTTCTCATGAACCTTCAGCTGACGAGAGGCATATGCGATAACTCGCCCCTCCTGTATCAATACACACCCTAAGCCAACGCGAGAAGCGCCGCAATATACCGTATAAGTCCCTGAACCGGAAGGTAATACAAGAACTGGTGCCGTAGTCAAAGCCGTCCTAAGCTTCTGAAAGCTCTCCTCACAATCATCGGACCAACAGAATGGGGCTCCCTTTTGGGTCAATCTGGTCAGAGGTGATGAAATGGATGAGAAGCCCTGAACAAATCACCGATAATATCCTGCTAACCCCAGGAAGCTCCTGATCTCGGTCACTGAAGTTGGGCGTGGCCAGCTCTGAACTACCTCGATCTTCTTGGGATCCACCTTAATACCCTCTCCTGACACGATATGCCCCAAGAATGCCACTGACTCTAGCCAAAACTCACACCTGGAGAACTTAGCATAAAGCTTCTGCTCTCGCAAGGTCTGGAGCACTACCCTCTAGTGCTACTCGTACTCCCCTAGGCTACGTGAATATACCAAGATGTCATCAATGAAAACAATGACGAAAGAATCAATATAGGGCCTGAACACTCTGTTCATCAAATCCATAAACGCCGCTGGAGCATTAGTCAAGCCGAATGACATCACCAGGAACTCATAATGTCCATATCTCGTCCGGAATGCGATCTTCGGAACATCTGAATCCCGAATCCTCAGCTGATGATACCCCGATCTCAGGTCGATCTTAGAGAACACCCTAGCACCCTGCAACTGGTCGAACAAATCATCAATGCGGGGCAATGGATACTTGTTCTTGATGGTGACTTTGTTCAACTGGCGGTAATCAATGCACATCCGCATAGTCCCATCCTTCTTCTTTACGAACAGCACTGGCGCACCCCAAGGCGATACGCTGGGCCTAACAAATCCCTTAGCTAGCAACTCCTCCAACTGCTCCTTCAACTCTTTCAGCTCCCTAGGAGCCATACGATACGGTGGGATAGATATAGGCTGAGTGCCTGGAGCCAAGTCAATGCAGAAATCAATGTCATGATCTGGAGGCATGCCAGGAAGATCATAAGGAAAAACATCGGCGAACTCTCGGACTACTGGTACTGAATCAATCATCGGAGACTCTGTAGTGGTATCTCGAACATAAGCTAAGTAAGCCAAACACCCCTTCTCAACCATGCGTTGAGCCTTCAGGAATGAAATAACCCTGCTAGGTGTATCTACAGTGGAGCCCCTCCACTCCAGTATCGGCAACCCTAGCATCACTAGAGAAATAGTCTTGGAATTGCAATCTAGAACGGAGTGATGAGAAAAAAGCCAATCCATGCCCAGGATAACCTCAAAGTCGATCATATCAAGCAATAGGAGATCTCCCCTAGTCTCAAAACCACAGAAAGTAACCGCACAAGACCGGTAGACCCGGTTCATAACCACAGAATCGCCCACAGGAGTGGACACATGAACTGGAACACCCAAGGGCTCGGGAGAAATGGCCAGGTAGCAAGCAAACAGAGATGATACATATGAATAAGTGGACCCTGGCTCAAATAATACTGATGCATCTCTGTCACTGACGGAAATAATACCTGTGATAACTGCGTCTGAGGCTAATGCATCCGGCCTAGCCGGGAGAGCGTAGAATCTAGCTGGAGCACTGACTGTCTGGCCTCCTCCTGACTGAGGAGTAGCTGGCTGACCTCTCCCTGTCTGGCCTCCACCTCTGGATCGGCCTCTACCACTCTGCCCTCCACCTCTACATGACTGGGTTGCTGGTGCTGGAGTCGTGGGATGCCGCCCTTGCTGTACTGCCATGCCCCTAAGCCTGGGGCAAGATCTCCTTATGTGGCCTGGATCGCCACACTCAAAGCAACGTGGCGCGGCGGCCTACTGTCCTGATGACTGTCCCTGATGGCTCATGGATCCCGTGGGAGGAGCCTGGATAGTGGGGGGACGATATGAAGTCTTTGGCATAGGACTGAAGTAGGGAACAGAAGAACCCTGATTACATGAATACCCACTGGTAGAATCTTGAATAGCTGGCGAGCGGTAGGAACTCTCCGGCATGGCGCTGAAATAGGGGCGTGCTGGAGCACCCCGGGCGGGAGATGGTGGTGCTGAAGATGGGGGCCTACTGGGCTGTCTCCTGCCAAACTGACCTCTACCCCTAGCTGGGACACCTCTAAACTCTCCAAGGAATCTAGCTCTCTTGTCCTACTGCATCTGCTCCCTACCCTTCTGACGATAACCCTCAATCCGGCGAGCAATCTCGACCATAAGCTGATACTCTGTACCCATCTCTAACTCTCGGGCCATCCCCGATCAAATACTGGGCTGCAATCCAGCAACAAACCTCCGCACTCTCTCTGCATCTGTCGGAAATATCATGAGTGCATGGAGTGATAACTCAGAAAACCTCGCCTCATAGTCGGTCACAGACATCTGACCCTGATCAAGGTGCTAAAACTGATACCTCAACTCCTCCCTCTCAGAGGACGGAATATACTTATCCAGAAACAACAGCACAAACTGACCCCAAGTGATGGGAGGTGAACCGGCAGGCCTGCCAATAATATAAGACTGCCACCATCTGCGGGCCCTACCCTCAAGTTGAAAAGTAGTGAAGTCAGCTCCATGTGACTCCAATATCCTCAGAGCATATAGCCTGTCCCTGCACCTGTCAATGAAATCCTGAGCATCCTCATGGCGCTCGCCTCCGAAGACTGGGGGGTGAAGTCTGGTCCACCTGTCTAGTAGCTTATGCAGATCGTACACCTCAGCTGGCATAGGCTAGGGTACAGCCGCAACAACTGGCTGAACCCCCTCTGCGGGTTGGGCACCCGGAGTATGATATACTGCTGCTGCCTGAACTGGAGCCTGAGCAGTAGGGGTCTGTGCTCCCCCTCCTGCCTGCGAAGCTACAGGATCTGCTGGAAATAAACCAGCCTGAGTCATGGTGTCCATGAACCGAAGAATACGGCCCATGACCTCCTGGAATCCCGGCGCAGTCATGAAATCCACCGGAGTACGCACAACTGCGGGCACTTCGCCCTGCTCCTCAGTAGTGGGATCCCCCACAGGGTCTGCTGGTGGTGCATCAGGAATAGCTCTAGGATGCCCTCGTCCCCTACCACGGGCTGGTGCCCTCCCCCGGCCTCTACCTCGGCCTCTGGAAACGGGGGGAGCAGCTCCTCCCGGGTCCGAAACATCGGCGGTACGGATCCTCACCATCTGTGAGAGAATAAAAGAGGAAACTTAGTACACTGACCCTTGCACGATGAAGAATGAATAAAGAGTAGTCTTTCCTAACACCCTATAGCCTCTCGAAGATAAATACAGACGTCTCCGTACCTATCTACTAGACTCTATTAGGTTTGCCCGTAACTTGTGAGACCTACGTGAACCTAGTGCTCTGATACCATGTTGTCACAACCTATTTTTTTTTCCTAACTAGGTCATGATGGCGCCTAACACCACAGTTAGGCCAGCCAACCGCGGAAGTTTTGATTAAGTCTCGACTATTAATTAGCTAATCAAATATACTAGTGTTTTCATGTAAATAAAAGAAACTAGTAAGATCATACAGTGTTGATATAGTCATACAACCCCAAAATAATTATTCTCTACGGTGTGTGCCAGAACCCGGTGTCACTAGCTACGGGCGACCAGTAGAGTATAAACAAAATATACAAAACACTGTCCTACTGTCTGAATCAAAATAGACAAAAAATCACAAATACAGGAAAAGGACTCCTTTGGCTGCGAATCGGCATAGGGAGAAGGCAGCTCACCGTAGAAGACCCAGAAAGTGCTCACTGATATGCACCCGAGTGATGTCCGGATCCACCTGCCTCAAACCCTGTACATTTAAGTACAGAAGCGTAGCATGAGTACGTAAACAACGTGTACTCAGTAAGTATCCCGTCTAATCTCGAAGAAGTAGAGACGAGAGGTCGACTCGATACTTACTAAGGTCAATTAATATATATACACATAAGTGAATATGGCGTGATCAAACATGGAATTTGCAAGCAACAGCAGGGTATAGCATGTAGTATAAGTCAAGAATTTTACAACATCAAGTTTATAATCTATCACGTGAGATGATGGCAAAGCAAAGCATATATAAGCTTTTCCACAATTAACATGCGCACATAATACCGAGGCGACGGCCCGAACCAACATAAATAAATGTGCACTTGCCGAGGGTCGACGGCGCGCCTATAGATGCATCTATTCATACCGAGGCGATCGGCCCGATCCACAATTAAGGATAATATATATATCAAGTTCACATCAAATGACACGTAGGTAGGCAAAATATCAAATCAACACAATTCAATTTATAGAAATAAACTCATATTCTCCTTTTTAAGTCTCTAATAAATGCTAGGTGTTCAAGTCAACAATGTACCACAAGAACATATTTAATAGGCATGATATAGGTCCTAAGCTACCCGGACATCTAATATGGTAGCCGCTACGCACGGGCTCTCGTCACATAACGCGTGCGTAGTCCCCGCATTTAGCAACAAATACTCAACACGAAACCTAGGGGGACAATTCCCTCTTACAAGGTTAGAAAGGAGACTCACCTCGCTCCGAAACGCGCCTTCAACAACAGGACTAGGCTCCAAGCTCAATTCGAAGCTGAACAAGCACCAACTAGTTTAAATAAGGCAAGAGCTAGTCAATAATTGCTCACAAGGTTGAATTCTAGCTAATTAAACGATTTCCCAACCTTTCCCGCAAGTTTACTAAATTCCGACCCCGGGCCCACGTGCCCAAATTCCGAGATATTCCGAGGAAATTATTCTCTATAACCTAAGGATTACTAATATGCAAATTTTAGTTCATAACGCAACTAATTAGGTGGTTAAATCATAGTTTTTCTAAAACCCTAGGTCTACCCAATCCCTCGAATTAAATGAGGCACTGACCCTCTGTGATTTCCGCTTCTGTGGAAGAAATCCCGCTCCTGCGGGTCCCACTTCAGCGGACATCTGACCGCTTTTGCGGAAACTGGCCAAGGAGACTGGGCCGCTTCTGCAGTCCAAAACTCGCTTCTGCGAGTCCGCATAAGCGGAAATAGAACCGCTTCTGCGGTTTGGGCCAACCGCTTCTGCGGTTTGGGCCTACCGCTTCTGCGGTCGTGGGGTCTGCTTCTGCGGTTTCCCCTGCGCCTGGGCTCTTCCGCTTCCGCGATCACAGGATCGCTTCTGCGGTCCAAGAGCCGCAGAAGCAGTTATGACAGAAGCAGCAGATGTTGCTTCTTTTCAATTTCTTGCTTCGCTCGAACCTCGACCATTTGATGCTCGGGGCTCCCGACCGCCGCCCGAACATACCGACAAGTTTGAAATCACGAGGCGGACCTAGTCGAATCTTCGGAACACCCAAAACATTATTAAATCACAAAATGGGACCCCAAAACCAATTAATCAAATCTAATGAACTTCAAGTTCTTAATTTCCTACCAACGGGTCAAAACGCCCTTAAACTAGTCGGATTGACGTCAAATTTTACGGCTAAGTTTTATATTATATTTCGGACTCGTACCAAGTGTTGGAATCGAAATCCGACGCCGATACCTATAAAAACAATAATTTCTTAGTTTTATTTAATTCTTTGAAACTGACTTAACAAATTTTTTACGAAAAATTCCATTACTCGGGCTAGGGACCTCCGAATTCGATTCCGGGCACATGCCCAAGTCCCATATTTTTCCACGGACCCTCGGAAATTGCCGGATCACGATTTCGGGTCCGTTTACCCAAAATGTTGACCGAAGTCAAACTTGGCCTTTTTGGAGATATGAAATGAAGCGAATGAGCTTATTCTTGCCCGAAATTCTTCTAACTTCCGCACCACCTGCCCCCGCAAGTCATAATTCAGCTAAAGCAAATGCGGAAAGGATTCTTTAAGGGAACGGGGTTCGAGAATGCAAAACAACCAGTCGGGTCATTACAATTGAAGCCCTGTTTCATGGAAAAAAGGGTACGACAAGAGCTGAACATCAGATTTGCTTAACAGAATAGGCTGCAGGTGCATGTCATGGCCATTTGAGTTGGTATCCACATCCGATAGGTTTCTACTTTGCATTTTTCTTGTTAGGAGTCATCTCTTTCCATGTTCATTTTGTCTTGTTTACTTCCTCTTCCTAAGTCTGCTTGGTCCGAATAAGTGTGAAATAACTTCAAAATTTGCTACCAGCTTTCCAATTGCATGAAACGGGATCTGGTTAACAGATCAAAGCGTCATAAGTCAGGAAACAACATCAAGCACACTGAGTTGGTAACAATCAAATTCTTTGGGATCCTTGTGAAATACAAAGGCTTGGTACATATCAATTCATGAACAATGCAACAGATGAAGGGTTAGGGTGAATAGATCAAAGGTATTTTCCGTGATAGGATTGACAAAGGGTGGTGAACCAGTGACAAGTAAGATCTTCCAAGAAGAAATCAAAGTTATCATGGAAAATGAGGGAGCTGTAAACCTCAAGGACGGGATCAGGCCTTTTATGTCAAGAAAGAACAACACACACACTGATGGGGTGGCAATTGACGTGCTTTGGGATTCATGTGAAATACAAGGGTTTGGTACATATCAATTCATAATCAAATGCAACAAAGATGGAGGTGGTGGTGAATGGATAGGTGATATTTTCTGTGATAAGAATAACAAAGAAAGTGCTCCGTCAATAAACAAGAAAGGTCCTCGAGTGAGAATCAGTTATCATGTCAAGTGAAGGAGCAGTAGATCTCAAGGCTAGAGCTAATGGTTTGAGTCAATAAAGAAGAACATGCGCAACGAGTGGGTGGAAATTGTCACGCATTAAGATTTATTTGAAACACAAGGGTTTTGTACATGACAGGTTACTAGCGATACAACAGATGAAGGAAAGCGGATCTGAACAAAGAAGGGGTATTTTTAGTGACAAGGACAGCATAGAAAGTGGTTAGTCAGTAAATAGGGAAGGTCTTCAAGTGGAAATCAGTTATCATGGGAAGTCAAGGAGTAATCTCCCTCAAAGTTCAAGGCCACAAACCGACCACCATGTTTTAAAACTTACAAGATTTTTGTTTGATTTGAAACAGGGGTAAGAGATTTTCTTTGTTATATTTGTTTTGTTGAAGTTAGGAACCCGCCTGAAGAACAGAGGTAGACATTTCAAGTATTAGCAATTAGGAGCCCGCTTGGAGAACAGATGTATACATTTCAAGTTTTAGCAATCAGGAGCCCGCCTGAGGAACAAAGGTATACATTTCAAGTTTTAACAGTCAGGAGCCCGCCTGAAAAATAGAGGTATTACAATTCAAGTTTTAGTTTTCAAATTCTTAATAATATCTGGTAGTATCATGTCCAGCCACCCAACGGGGGTAAGATATTTTCTTTGTTGTATCTTTTTTTTGAAGTCAGGAGCCTGCCTAAATAATAGAGGTATACATTTTAGGTTTTAGCAGTCAGGAGACCGCTTCAAGAACAGATATATGCATTTCAAGTTTTAGCAGTTAGGAACCTGCCTGATGAATAGAGGTATATATTTCTAGTTTTAGTAGTTAGGAGCCCACGTGGAGAATAGGGGAATACATTTCAAGTTTTAGCAGTCAGGAGCCCACCTAGAGAACAGAGTAATACACTTAAAGTTTTAGCAGTCAGGAGCGCGCCA
This sequence comes from Nicotiana glauca, assembly GCA_026770625.1. Classification (NCBI taxonomy): domain Eukaryota; kingdom Viridiplantae; phylum Streptophyta; class Magnoliopsida; order Solanales; family Solanaceae; genus Nicotiana; species Nicotiana glauca. The sequence goes on along the minus strand of MU758889.1, from coordinate 50,934 downwards.
GGAGAACAAGGGAGTATAATTTAAATTTTACCTTTCAAGTTTTTACTGATATTTGGCAACATGATTTAGTAACAAGCACATGCGCACCCAGCCACCAAACTGTGGAAGAAAATGTTCTTTGTTTTGTCTATTTTGTTGAAGTTAGGAGCCCGCCTGGAGAATAGTGGAATACCTTTCAATACAACAATCAGGAGCCCACCCGGAGAACAAGGGAATACATTTCAAGTTCATCGATCAGGAGCGCACCTGGAGAACAAGGGAATACATTTTAAGATTCAGCAGTCAAGCACCCACCTGGAGAGTAAGGGAATACAATTCAAAGTTCAGCAGTCAGGTATTCACCCAGAGAAAAGAAAACATCCCAGATTATAATTCAAGGCGGCAATAACAGAATCTCACCGGGAGAATACAAGTCAGCAAGGCAACAAGAAGTACAAGATCAAGTTTCAAGATATAGATAGGACTTTTGTAATGCATAGATCACAGTCTAAGTCTATCTTCTTTTTATTTTGACATGGTGTAATAAGGGGGTTCAGTAAGCAGTAGTAGCAGCATCAACATTGAAATCACGGCTTCATGGTAGTCCCAGCTAGCAGACATTCCTAAACTACACTGACTTGATTCCTTTTTAGCCAAAGATATGTAGGCAACCTCAGAAGTAGGGTGTGGTGAACACCTTAAAAAATGCTTCCCACGGAGTATTCAAACGGGCAAAAATCGCTCGTATCACCTCGCTTTATCTTTGCCCGAAAACTCTTCGTGTTTCCGAGCAAAGAGGGGCAGTTATGAGCACGGGAATTTTTTCCCTATATGAATTACTCCCATAGTTTCAAAATAAAATGATTTCTTTTCATTATTTGAATTTTTGTAAATTTTCGTGGCATTTTCTGTTAATTGTGTGCATTTTTGTGTGCATTTGTAATTTAACATAAATTCATAAAAATACAAAAATATGCATTGCGTTTAGGATTTAATTTTACGTATTTTTAGAATTAACTAGTAATTAAGAGTTTACAAAAAATACAAAAAATCACAAAAATTGAGTTATTTTTGCTTTGTTAAGTTTTAGCTTCGAATTTTGTGAATTCTCTTTAAATTGGTATTTTATTAATAGCATTGAGTGTTAATTGGAGCTTAACATGATTTGATAGTTTAATTTGGTTTTTAGAATTAATTTAGGGTTCATAGTTTTATTTTGGAAAAAAAAGAAGGAATTGAAATGAAATGAAGATGGAATGAAGAGAAGAAGAAATTGGGCAAAGTTTCGTTTACACTGATCAGGCCCAAAATAGATACCCCATTGTCTCAATACCCATCCACCCTAAGCTCCGCAACTTGGTCCGTTCTAATACCCCCAAAAAATGACCCTGTTTAGATAAGCATGTGATCTCAGCCGTCGAGATTAATTGATCAAATGGCTGGGCAGTGGGGATTGACAAGTATATAAGTGTCCTAAGAACCCCTACCACCCAAGCCCGTCTCTCTCTCACCCCACCCTCATCAGAGACCCCTTTTGTCTCCACCGATAACCGCCGCTGGAATTCATCTACGGCGGCGGCCGGCCACCAAACGCCCCCAAACTTACACCAAAGATCCCTCTCCCCTTACCCATCATGAATCCACCACCAATTCCATTCAAATCCCACCAGAACCCCTCAAAACTCTGAAACCCTAGCCGCCGCCATTGTTTTCTCCGGTGGCGGCGCCACCTCCAAACCCTCTCAAACTAACACCCTAGAACACCCTCACTCCTCTCTTTCCAAATCCACACTCTATTACCCTTGAATATGTCCGTAATCCCTCGAATCTTAGATCCAAAAAGAGCCCTAAAAGATCAAAACCAGCCCCTGTGGCATGCACCGACCTAAGCTTGCTCTTCCCACGTTCAGAGGTTTGCTTCACTGAAAAATTGATGCCATTCGTTCTTTCGTCACAGAGAAAAGGGACTGGTATCAATTTCGTGTGAATTAGAGTGTCAATCGCGAGTTCGAGCATAGGTTTGGTGAGTTTTCTTATTTATATTTATTCATTCTTGTGTTCCTCCAGTTTTCCTTTCTCCTCATTTCCTCTCTTCTTCTCTGGTTAGTCGAATTGAAACTTGAACAAGGTTCTAGTTAAAATTCAGTATTGTCTGTTTGCTGTTTTTTTAGTCTTGCTTTTCCATGTTTTATTGTATGCTTTTTTCTTAGTTTGTTTGGCTTGTGTCAATAAGCATGTTCAACTTCTGATTTTACTATTTTGCTTTAGCCATCTAGTTTAATTTAATCAGGTCATTTTGGTTTAATAGCTTTGTTAAATCCTGGCATATTTGTGTTAATTAATCAGCAACTTAGTTTGTTTTCTTCATGTGTGAAAATCATTTCAATTTTGGTGTTACTCTATTTTTTTAGATGCTTATAGAATTTAGTAGGGTCAGTTTATTGCTTGGGTTTTTAGGTTATTGTTGGCCCATTTGCAAAGTGCAACCCATTCATTTTGAGGCTCAAGCCATTGGGTCCTTTGACCCATTCTAGTTTTGAAGGGTAATTACAGGGTCAGTGGGGGTGTGTTTAGGAACTTTAGGTCATGAAATCTTTTCATAACTGATTCCAGAAGTCTCTAGTAGGGGATTTAGGAGAATTTCAGAGTTTTGCGTAGTTTAACTTGGGTGGCAAGTCATAAATCTAGGGACCCCTAAGCTAAAATGAAAATTCAAAAGGGGGCAAGGAGTAAAAAATAAAATTTGAGGGTTGCCCTATGGCTTGGTCTATAAAGGCATATCATTCTTGTCGTTCAAGGCAAGAATGGAAGAGCTAAAATTATCAAAAAACTGAGGCGGCTAGAAATGCAAAATCTAATGTTTTATCGAACAATCCTTGAAATTCCTGAGATAATCTTCTAAAATAATTCATGAGCAGCTGAAGCTTAAAAATGACTTGAATCTGTGTGGTATTCAAGTGTGTTGGGTCCTTTCGGTTGGGATTTTAATCGCTGGATCTCGTTCAATACTTCTGATGGTTTGAAACTGCTTCAAAGATATCCACTCCCTGTTTAGTCCTAGGTTAATATTTTGCCGCGCTACTGCTGCTGGTCTCTGACTATTTTGCTGTACTTTTCTCACATTTTCATGTATTTCCTCATAACCTTTGCTAACAAATGAAGTGCCACAAGTTGGAACCATACTGAATTTGTACACAGAGATGGATATTCGAGTTTAAATTTTAATAGAAACCTTGTTCAAGTGTTAAAATTCTATTAGCTTCTGTTGTTTATACATTTGTTTTTTAATTATGAAATAACTCATTATTCCTCTGTTGAATGTGTTAAGTTGTCCAGCCATGCTCAAGGACTTGAATTTTCTTTAGCCATTTAAAAATAATGCTATATTTTGGTTATGTGATGGTAAATGAAAGATCATGTGTGCATAGAATGTCAAACATGTAGTAGCGTGCTTGAGTAGGTCCATTGGTCATGTAGCTTAAATTAGAGTTTGTTGTGACAGAGTATCATCCCTGTTTGTGATTTATATGTGTATCATAATGCTTGGTTAGAAACTGGCTTTTGAAATAGTTTAAGTGGATTTGAATTTGTTTAAGTTTAACAATTCAGGTTGGTTGGATTGTTAAATTTGTTGCTTCAGAATCATGCTTAAGACAACAAGTAGCGTTGATTGTTTATTTGTTTTAGATTTATATCTCTAGACAGTCTGCTGGATTTCAGCTGTTACCAATTGATGTTCCCATATAGTCTATGTCCTAGTTTAGTTTTAAAAGGGGACACTATTGATTTATGTATAAGGTTCACGTTAATGCCCAAACTCGTTTTTCTCCTTCAGTAATGGTTTATTGATTCAAAGTTAAGGCATATGTATTACTTCATTGAGCTATATTTTTAATTGTAAAGGTTTTTTCATCATATGGGTTGGATCTACGACTCGCTGATGCTGTATCCAAGCAAGCCTCGTTTGAATTGGGCCTGGATCTGAAACTATTTGCCTAAAATCAGATTGGCCTATTTGGTGTCGTTTGGGCCTGTTTGAAGCGTGCCTCTAGTTAGTAAGCCACTCTCGAACAATGATTAAACAATTAGTCCTTTTACTTTTCTTTAAGTAATTAGTGGAGGTGAGCCATATGCAATAACTCATAGTTTATGGCCCTCTGAGCCATAATTTGAATATCTTTTAAAAAATGGAATTTAGGTGCGCCGTGCCAAATAAAATCACAAATTGCGTGGCCCTCTTTAATTAGTTCTTTGAATTATTTAGAATTCGAGCCGGGCCATTTAGCTTATTTTTATGGCCCTCGCAAAGTAAACAACGCGTTAGTTGGTTTTAGGCGCATTATTTAATAATTTTACCTTTTTAAACTCGGGTGTGCGTTTCATGTGACCCAAATCTAAATCCTAAAACGTTGAATAAGATGTTTTCCGGATTGCGGGTGCATTTCATGTTATACGATACAAAGACATCTTTTAAACGACGTTCAATATTCTTTAAAAATTGAATAAAAGCGGTTAAAAGCTTAAATTAGCATATAGGTTCAAAATGTATTAAAATCAGATAATTAAGCCGAATATAACAGTTGAGCGACCGTTCTAGAAACACGGAACTCGGGCATGCCTAACACCTTCTCCCGGGTTAACAGAATTTCCTTACCCGGATTTCTGGTTTGCGGACTGTAATACAGGGTCAACTCTTTCCTCGATTCGGGATTTGAAACCGCTGACTTGGGACACCATAAATCTCCCAAGTGGCAACTCTGAATCTTTTAATAAATAAATCCCATTTCGATTGTCCTTTAATTGGAAAAACTCCCTTTATTATACCTCTTCCTCGGAGGTGTAGTGAAAAAGTAGGTGTGACACCTTTTATCATGTTTGCATGTATCTTACATCGATGGCAGTTCCGGACATACTGGATGCAGTCCATTTCCATAGTCATCAAAAAGTAACCAGGCTAGAGTATCTTCATTGCTAAGACAAAACCGTTCATATGTGGACCATAGGTCCCAGCATGAATTTCCTCTAGTAGCCTGGATGCTTCCTTTGCGTCGACACATCTTTTATAATACTGAATCGGGAGTCCTCGTATAAAGTATTCTTTCGTTGTGAAAGAAGTTGTTGGACAATCTCCAAAGTGTGCATTTCTGAGTAGGATTTGAAAACTCTACGTACTCTCCTTTTGACAAATATTCCTTGATATCATGAAACCAAGGCATTTCGTCTGCTTCCTGTTCAACATAGGCACAATAAGCTCGCTGATTATGAATTTTCACCGGAATAGGATCAATGAAATTCTTGTCATGATGTTGTATCGTGGATGATATGGCAGCCAGTGGATTGGCGAACTCATTCTGGATTCTTGAACATGTTGGAATTCTATCTTCGTGAACCTATTTCTCAATTCCTGTACATGATGCATATACGGGAGTATCTTGGAGTTCATGTTCATACATTCTCCTCATTCCTGATGCATAAGTATGTTTGAGTCTCCAATCACTAGCAGCTCTTGAACGTTTATGTCAATGGCAATTTTGAGTCCTAAGTTGCAGGCTTCATACATGGCCATATTGTTCGTGCAGGGGGACCTGAATTTTGCAGACATCGGATAATTCTTACCAGTTTCTGATATTAGGACTGCTCCTATGCCAAATCCTTTAAAGTTTACTGATCCATCAAAAAACATTCTCCAACCGTCATAGGATTCTACAATGCCTTCTCCTATGAATGATTCCTCTTAATTATCAAAATATATTTTCAGGATTCGTATCCTCCATCCACGGGGTTTTCAGCAAGGTGGTCTATCAGTGCATGTCCCTTGACCGCTTTATGAGTTATGTAAACAATGTTGAACTCACTCAACAGGATTTGCCACTTGTTGATACCCATTTTTCCCCTATGTATTTTTATGCACGAAATACATTCAAAATAATATGTATATGCATACATAAGCTGTCCAAGTGTTTTGGTATTTTTCCTAATTTTAAAGATTTTTAAAATCAAGTTTTTGTCCATTATGGCAATACAAAAATAAGTAAGTATTCCCAAAACTATCAATTTTGGTGAATAATTTATTTTATTTTCATATTATACCAAAATATAATTAGGATAATTTTTGTATATTTTTACAAATTTGTTTGGTATTTAAAAAGACTAAATTGCATATAGTTGCAATCATAGCCTACTTTAAGATATCATTTCATAATAGCAAAATTGGGTACTGCATTTTTTTAATTAATATTTATATAATATTAAGTGTCTCAGTACTTTTAATTTGATTTTAAAATCATCTTTACTATTTTTGATAATTAAAAAGGAAAAACTGGCTATTTAACATTTAGCCTCGTCTTATTTCAAATACAGCCCCAGTTGTATTTAAATTATAGCCATATTAAAACCCCTTAATTGACCCAATACCAACCCCACTTGGACCGGCCTCATTCAATCTTTACCCAACCGTTTAACTTATTTATTAACCCGCCCGGATTCCCTTTCAATCGAGGTCGTTGATCAAAATAATGAACGACCAGGATCACCCCTTACTAATTTTAATCCCCCAAGCCATGCCCTAATCCCCCATTCTGTTTTTCCAGCCGCCTTTGAATGCTCTCCATTCTCAAACACTCTCGAGGGTTCTTCGGAACCCTAGTCATCTCCAACCCCCTTTTCATCGTAATTTCACCGGAATCCATGGCTTCTCAGGCCATGGATGGTTTATAGTCACTCCTGTCCACCATTAGACCTTGGTTGTTCGAAGGTTCAAGGCCTTACCTCGACGATTCCCTCTCTGATCTTCTCAAACCTTTGATTTCATGGCTTCTTCGGCCATGCTCCGGCATATTCAAGACTCAAGAGCCTGATTTTTGACCTCTCCGACCCAAGATCGGACCTGTTTCCATGCCTTTCTCATTTTCTAGGGTTTCTTCGAAACTCTAAGCTATTCGAGTTTCTTTCACTGTTGTTTGCTTATATATATACTTTATCTATGATTTTCTTGCCATCTAAAATGTTTTCCCCAAGAGTTTCTTTTCAAAATTGTTTCTCTCCGATTTTAGGGTTTCTGAAAGTATTTTTAGAGAAATCTTTCTAATTTTTCTTTTTTTTTTCCTTTATGTGTGTTTGTCTATACCCTGCTCGTGTGGTTTCTCTTTAATACACATGTACTGTCTCTTACCTTTTCTTTTTTAATATACATGCTACTCTTGTTAATCTTTGCTATGCTTTCTCTACTCTTTTACTATATGTGTTTACCGTTAATTTATTTGATTTTGTTTACTGGACTCTGTTCATGTTCTTTCATGATTCATCTACTTGTGTTCAAGTGTATATTATCTTCTTCTTCTGAAATTGTTTAGGTTTTGAGTTTTCCCAAACATGTTCTTCATGATTTTCCTTCCTTTTTCATTCAAAGATGCTATCATATCTGTTTCGTTGAGACTCTAAAACAAATGGCATGCTTTCTTAGCTCCAGGTCTGATTCAATTGTGAAACCTTAGGACTTGGGGCTTTCCTTTGACGATTTTTGATTTTGTGTTCGAGTTAGGGTTCCACTTTGGGACCCTAGACTCTCAGACTCAGTGTGAGTCTACAAATTGGACTTGTACCCCTTTTTTCTTATGATTCTTAAATTATCTTTGATTAGACTCTCTTCTTAATAACTTGACAATCCCCTATTGATTCATATTTATGTGCTTTGTATATGAGAACTCTGCTTTCAAAAGGTTTTGCCAACTACTAATTGATTCCGAATCACTTTAATTGTGTTCACTTGATTGTGACTGATTTTCCCTAATTGCACCTTTCTTTACCCCTTTCCTGACTTGATTCATTCGAGCAAAAGTCTGAAACTTTGATTTTACAAGTTGATTCCCTTTCCTTTTTTACAAATCGTGTACTATTGTTTTGTTTCCTTAAATAGCTATGTAGTAACCCTTTATTTTAATGCTAGGATAATATTTTTTCAAGTCCCTTTCATTAATTATATTCGTCCCGTTTGAAATCATATCCCTTAGCTGAAGGGAAATTCTATGTGATTGATTACAAACTATTTTCTTAGCTTTCTTACTTGCTTCTCTGCACTACACAATGGACTACCCTTCTGCACTTTTAAAAATAGACTTAGAGTTCAATACCTCGAACTTTTACTCTTAACTCACGCACTTACAATACTGTTTTGAGTTCAACACTGTCTCAACACTTTGCTTTTGTGAGATATTTTGCAATTACTTACTTACAAATTGGCTTTTTAAGACAACTATTTTTACCTATTTTCCTGAAACTGGTATGTCTGATTTAATTTTTCTACCTCAATTCTATGTTTTTACTTTATAGTTATACATTCTTGTTTGACCTACTATTTATGTTCAATGATTAAACTATGTATGTTCTTTCCTTGTATTTGCTTCTATTGTGAATCCCTACCCCCGTATTCCCCTCTATTTGTCCACGTTAATGTTTTGGCCTGGCATTACCTAATTTACTGCACTTGTCTGATCTTGATATTCAATGGATCCTAACTCCTAAAATTTTGCCTAATAGGCAGGTCAGGGGTGTGCCAGCATTCTTGATTGTTGGGAATGACCACTAGCCTGCCCTGGCTTACCTAATTTCGCCCTCTATTGCACTTACACTTACTCTTAGACTCTAAGTTATGCCCCGCTCCTATGAGCCTTGCTCTGGGACCTTGAGTTCCCTCTGAACTTGGACATTTGAGGGCTGGCACTTCCACGCTGCATTATTGTCATGATCCGACCGGTCCTTTTGAGCCCTAGCACGTCGTTCAGTAGTCTAAGGCCATGAGCAACTTCATTTATGGTGTTGTGACTTGTTCGCATGGTCGGAATTTTAATTCAGGAAGATCGAAGTTAAATTTAAATGAAAATTCTCATTTGAGCAGCTTAAAGTTGAAAGAATGAACTAGGATTGGATCTTTGAGTAAACAGCCTAGGAATCAAAATCTGAAGGTTCCAGCAATTTTGTATGATTACATCGGACTTAGGCGTCTGCCCGGATCAGGTGTTGGATTACCCGGGAGCATTTTGGAACCTATTGTGGAAGTTAGCATTTTGGAAGAAATTTCATAAGTTTGTCTTGGAGTGCATTTCAGTATTATCGATGTCTGTTTGGGATTCCAAGACTGGGAGTAGCTCCGTATGGTAATTTTGGAGTCGGGAGCGCGATCGGAAGTGAATTCGGAGGTCCGTATGTCATTTTGAAGCTATTTGGAGTTTTGAAGGTTTTGAGAAGTTTGACCGGAAGTGAACTTTTTGATATCGGGGTCGGAATCCGATTCTAGGAGTTGGAGTAGGTCCGTAATGTCAAATATGGCTTGTGTCTAAAATTTGAGGTTAATCGGACATGATTTGAAAGGTTTAAACATCATAAGTAGTAGTTGGAAACTTCAAAGTTCATAAAGCTTGAATTGGAGGTCGATTGATGATTTTAGCGTTGTTTGATGTGATTTAAGGCCTCGACCAGGTTCGTAATGTATTTTGCGATTCGTTGGTATGACTGGTTGGGGTCCCGGGGGCCTCGGGTAGATTCCGGGTGGTTAACGGATCAAAAATGGAATTATGAAGAAGGCTAAAGGATCTGGTTGCTGGTGTTTTCGCTTCTGCGGAAATGGGACCGCAGAAATGGCCCCGTACGGTTGAGGGAGCCGGAAAAGCGGATTCGTTCGAAGGGTCGTAGCAGAAATAGTTGGGGCAGAAGCATTGTTTTAAAGTCAGATTTTGGCCATTTCTCTCACATTTTTCATGGCTTAGGCGATTCTTGGAGGATTCAAGAGAGAAGTTCATTCATCAATGATAACGTAAGCTAATCCTACCTATTATGAGTTAAATACATTGATTATGTATGGATTTTAGCATGTAAATGGGTAGAAAGTTGAGGGTTACAGGAAGACCTAGAAAAAATTAGTGTTCTTGGATTTTGACCACGATTTCGAGTATGGAATTAAGAGAAAATTATATATTTGAGTTCGTGAGTTCATGGGTAAACTTTATCTTCGAGATATTTCGGAATCCGGGCACGTGGGCCCGAGGGCATTTTTGTCAACTTTTCGTTTGGGGTTAGAAATTGTTATAAATTGGGTTCTGAAGTATAATTGAGCATATATTAATGGATTTGTATGATCGTTGGCAAGTTTTTTAGCATTTTGAATTGGTTCAAGTGTTCGGAAAATGTAGAAATACCGGTTATGAGTCTTCGCAGCGAGGTGAGTCTCTTTTCTAATCTTGTGAGTGGGAATTTACCCCATAGGTGAAGTGATTGATTATGAGCTTCTATTTTTGGGGCCTACGTGCACACGAGGTGACGAGAGTCCGTGCGTAGCTACTATTATACTATTGTCCGGGTAGTTAGGACCCATCAGCATGTTATACTTGGATTAATTATGAACCCATCGATGGCTTGAATTGTTTAAATCACCTTTGATTAGTAAACGACTTTAAAAAGAGATTAAACATCATTTCCTGAATTGTTAAACAGAGAATTGGTTTTATTTGGATAATTATTCCCCAGTAAAATTCTAATTGGCTATCTGAACATTTATTTTATGTGACCGCGTCGCATGGATGATTTGCGAGTTAGGTAATACATCATATTAAATTCATAAATGGATTTCTAAAAAAAAGACTTAAGCTTCATTTTCTCAAATTATTAAAGAGAATTGGCCTTTCTTGGATGATTGCTCCATGTTGATTTCTTGGCTGATTCTCTGTCTGTATGTGTTTATTTTGGAACGGGCCGAATGCCTCTGCAGATTAATAGATGCATCTATAGGCCTGCCATCGACCATCGGCAAGTGCACATTTATTTTTGTTGGATCGGGCCATCGCCTCAGTAGGATTTGCGCATGCATATGCTGCTGCCTGAACTTAATTAACTTATTATTGCCCTTTTGTGGCTTAAAATATTTGGACTATATTTAAAGAGAAACTCTGGAAATTTTCCTATTAAAGAATTACGTGTTTACCTGTTTCCTCTATCTGGATTAGAATCATGTTTATAAAATAAATCCACTGTTTAATATATACATATTAAGGATAAATCATTATTGGACCATCAGAGAGCGTCAAAGTTGATTATCTCGTCTCTACCCCTTCGAAATTAGGCGAGATACTCACTGAGTACACGTTGATTACACACTCATACTACACTTCTGTGCATTTTTGTTGCACAGGTATATACACCTCTAGCAGCCTGCTGAGCATAGCGGCATGGATGACTTCGGCACTAGGTGAACTGCATTGTTCGAGATGACCCGCAGCTAGTATAGTTCCCTTCAGCATTTTTATTATTTATTCCCTATCCACTGTATTTCGGACAGAGGTTGTATTTCATTCATTCCTTATCGATAGTTGCTCGTGCACTTGTGACACCGGGTTCTGGGAATTTATTTAAAAACCTTAAAAGTTGTTTAAATATTTTATTTATTTATTCGGAAGAAATTAATGAGTCTTGTCTAAATCGTATAAAAGAAATGTTTTCAAAATTGTTATCACGAGAATTTAATTAAGTATTTGAGTTGGCTGGCCTGACGGTGGTGTCCGGCACCACCACGACCCTTAGTGAATTTTGGGTCTTAACAACATGGTATCAGTGCACTAGGTGTCACACCTCCTTTTTCAGTACACCCGCAAGGGCATAGAGGAGTTTTTCCACTTAAAGGACAATCGGAATGAGATTTATTATTAAGATTTTAGAGTCGCCACTTGGGAGATTAATGGTGTCCCAAGTCACCGGTTTAATCCCGAACCGAGGAGATTATGACTCCGTTAATGGTCCACGAACCAGAAATCCGAGTAAGGAATTCTGTTAACCCGGGAGAAGGTGTTAGGCATTCTCGGATTTTGTGGTTCTAGCACGGTCGTTCAACTATTGTATTTGCTTTTATCTGATTTCAAAACATGTTCTAACTTATGTGCCTTTTATTAGTAATCTGCTTTTATTTTTTTTATAAGAATTGCAATGTCGTGAAAATGCGTCTCGAACCACGTCGCACCAGTGCACCCGTGATTGTCAATACATTTCGACTTTGTTGAGATTTGGATTTGGGTCACATAAATGTGCACCCATATTTAGGAAGGTAATATTATTAAAATACGCGCCTAAAGCAACTACGCATTTATTATCTTTAGGGAAGACCGTGAAATTTGCTAAACAGTCCTCCCGAGTTTCTAAGTATTTTTGTATAAGCATTTATGGAAGGCCCCGCAATTTGTTTGTTTTGTTTAGCGAGGCTCGTCTCGTTTATTATAAAAGTCAACCTATAGCAACTACAATTTTCTATTGTGTATTGTTTTTAAAATAAAAGAAAGCCCCTAGTTATTTTGTTATTTTGCTAATGTAACACTGGCCATAATTCCACACCAAGGTCCAACCATTTGAGCTCCGAGATGAGCCCAATAAAGGGGAATTACCCTCAGATTTACACCAACAAAATGGCCAGTCACGAGTTTTGGCACAGGCACAATCGAGAAGGGAATCAAAGACCGGACCTGGGCCTGCATCAGGCGAGCAGAAGCTCAAACAGTTGGAAACAGGATGTTGAGCCTTGCACCGAGCAAAATATTAAACCAAATTAAACGAGAATATGCTAAATTTGCTTCAAATACATTCAGTAATTTGTAATAAAGAAAATCACTACTCAAATTAACAAGACATCAATTGTTTTAATCCTAATCACATGCTCAGATTTTCTTACCTAATTATTTAGTGATGAGTTCCTGAATATTATTAAGGTTAAAAAAACAAACTAGAATATAGATTGAAGTGAGTACAATAGTCATGAATTGTAAGTATCAAATGAATAAGCTAAGAGACATTGACCATGTGATTTTATACATACTGTATACAAACAGGCTAGCGACCTGAATTCAAAGTAATCCATTGATTTTAGAATGATTCAAACTAGTGCTCAAATTGTCGTGATTTCAGAATTGAACTACATTAACTATTATTGAGAAAAATGCTCTCATTCCTGGACTTATCCTGAATAGGTATCCTATATTGATTTTCAATTATCATGAAGATCTAATATACAACATTTAGGACTACTACTTTAGAAGGAATGAAATCAGATCCATAGTATAATAGTCTAGTACAGTCCCAAATGAATCAAACAGTCCAAGTCCGTGATTGTTCAAAATAGTTTTAGTTTAATTACTATGAACAAACAAACCATGGAAAACTATATCAAACATGCAGGATTATTAAAAAAAAAACAACAGGATTACAGCTGAAATTTGGCTTCAATTTCATTTCATTATATCAGCAGATGAAGCCACATCAACACAGTCTCAGGATGTGTACCTGGAGATGAGAAATGTAAGAAGGAGAAGAGGAACTTAGTAACAAAACGAACAGCAACCAAATAATAGCCCAAAAATGTTTATGATTGTTCGGGAGGATTTTAGGAAATCAGACAGAATCAGAAAATCAATCAACAGCTCTTGAATGCACCAATTAAACCTCAAAATTGAACTCAGGATTCTCAGAAGACCAATAAGACAATCAGAATGATTCAAATAACACCAAACAAACTCAAAATTGTGCCACAGAACTCAGAAACTTTCCAGCGATTCAGCTCATAAACGAAGATGACGAAATTGACAACTACACTTGAAATTAACCTACAAATGCCCATGGAACAGTAATATTTTTGGTTTTTCTATTAGATTTTCTATTGTTTTTGGATTTTTGAAGGTTTGAATTTTAAAACTAGATCTGAAAATTAAAGAGAGCTTTTGGGGGGGATTTTGGAGGCTAAAAACTTGTCAATGAAGTAAGGATCATGCCCTTTTTATAGGCTAATTTCAGGGGGGAGCTTCTAGATCTTGTTCACACTCCCCCCCCCCCCTCCCACTTTTGTTTCAGATTTTACTAATTAGTCCCTAAATGACTGACTTGTGTCTCAAGTTATACCACCTATTTTCTGAATTTCACACTTAAAACCCCTTCTAGAAGGTCCTAGTGGATTTCAGTTTCAACTACCAGATGCTACCCAACCTAAACTAACCCTGGACCTGCTTTGGAATTACCAAACTAGGTCAAGCTAACCCTGGCCCTTAGTCTCATCTAACTATAGTTAAATTTATCAGCTACAACCAAACAGAACTTAAACAAACTAATATAACAATCGAAATAAACTCTCAAGACTATAAAAGAATTCTAATTATAATAGAAAAATCAACTCTAAGAACAATTAACAATATTAAAAGAAAATCTAATCTAATTATACAATTAAAACCTATACTAATATGCACTGAATCAAAGTAAACAATTCAACTAGGATCACCAAATAGAAACAAGACAACAATTAAATCAAAAGAAATCATGAGAACAGATGAACAAAAATTTAAACCAAACAGAAAAAAATGAAGAAGAAATCGAGCAAAATTTCAAAGTAATCAGAAAACAAAGAAGGACATTTACATGTTTTAATAGAAGATGAAAGATTGAGAATGAACAGGAAAAAAAACAAACAAAAGAAAAGAAAGAGAACTCACTATTTTGGTCTTCATTTTGATTAGTTCTTCGAAATTGATTTTTAATTAATGTTATACATTTTATTTGTTAAAATAGAACATATAACATCATTTAAAAATCTCTTGAGTTCATGTAATTCCCAGGACAGTGACAAAAGAAAAAATTATCTAAAACCCTAGATATAAATCTTACAAATTCTGGTTGGATTTGGGGGGAAAGGTTTGGTGGTTTAGGTAAAGGATGGTGAGGAGAATGTAGGGTGTGAGTTTGGTAGGGTTTGGGTGAGTTTGAGTTTTGACCGAATTTTCGATCTGAAATTCGAGCAGATCGGTTATGAAAAGGTGCCTAGAATGTTCCGAGATGTTTGGCTTACGGTGTAGCATTTGAGTGTTATGAAATAGTTCGTGGGAATTGAGACAGCCTGGTCTCGTTATTCAAGGACACTCGGGGTGAGTGTAGATGGAGCATGTTATGTGTTAAATGTAGTTAGTCTTATTTTTTTTAGGCAAGCAAGGAGGAATAGGAAGAAGGTAAATTGATTAGCCATAGTTGGATTGGCATATTGGGGCCATTGATCAGTTCGGTCCGCGAGATCAAGTTAAGTGTATGATTTGTGTTGCGGCACGCGTGAGGCTTGTCGGCTGCCGTAATTGATGTTATTCAAAAGCATTATTTTGTTATGGCTTGTTAAGTGGAAGCAAATTTCGGAAATAATATGGTGGCTTGGACCACTGCTTGCAAATTTGCACATTCTATGGTTATGGGAAATTACCTGTGTATTGCTATGATTCTCTTGAAGTGAGTTAAGTGAAAAGTTTGTATATGCTGAAGTGTTAAAATATTAATGATTTCAGAGTTATGATGAAAAATCGTGTTATATCGTATGTTGGCATGTTAGGTGCAGTGAGTAGCATGGAAATACGAAGTGAGGATCAAGGTTGCAGTTCAGTGTTGACAAAGATGTCACGGTCTCGCATGAGCAAGGAAAAGGTTGAATGATTAGAGTAAATTGGAATTATCCTCAGCGTCACCTGAGATCGATGTGTTGTACAAGAGGTATTGCATCTTGGTTAAGGATTCTGGATCGCTTTTCATCGTTAGTGCGTCCGATGGTTTAGATGTACGGACCCGTTATTTATTTCGGAAGATTGTGGGAGCGTGTTCCACGGGAAGATTGTATAAGTGTGACATGAAGTCACTTGATTGGCTAAAGATTTAAACCAAGTATTAGTATTGTGGTAATATCATTAATTTGAGAATTTATGCCCGGAGGGCACTTTGTATATTGGTTTATGAACTGAGTAGGTCACTCTGGTTATGATGGTTATTCTTACGTTATATGAAGCAAAAGGGAGTTACTACGGACCTTTGAAAGGTCATTGGCCAAATTGGTGAAATCAGATATCGGCTTTAGATCGGTGGATTGATTTATTTGTGATCAGGGATTTGTATCAGGCCAGTTGTGTTAGCTTCAGCGAGCGTTCCCAGTGGAGGAATAGTCGAGGTGTTATTTTATCATCAGCTATTCTAGGTAATGATGTATTGCGCCCTATGAGTTGTGAGACGGCTTAGTAAATTCTTATGGGTTGAGGTTCCGCGTTGCGATGATGTTATGTCAGCATGATGGCTTTTGAGATTTAGATCTTGTATCGCACCTCAGTAGTGCTTGCGTTATGTAGCCTATAGCGCTATGTTTTTTCTGAAGGATGGTATTATGCACTTAGCATGCTTGAGATAGAAATTCGATATTCTTATTCTATGCAATCTCCTTATGTGAGATCTATGTGTGGATCGGGTGGCACTCCGCCATGGGTATGTTATTTGGATTGGATTGCGCACCGCAACAGTGTGATGTCGAGTCTGGTTTTTCTATATGCTGATTTTGTATGTTTCGCTTCCTATCTTCTAATAAAAGTCCGTACTAGTGCGGGGGTTAGGTAATTCCTTCTAGAGTTCGATTTCCGTTTGTGTTGTGTTTGGATTGGTGGCCTATTGGCACATTATGGAGTCATATCTGACTTGTGATCGCATTCGAAGTGGCTTACTGCCTAAGCAGTTCGTACTAGGTAAGGTAAGATTGTGGGATTTAGGATCAGTGCAATCTGCTTATATGAAGTATATTAAGGAACAAAGATCATTATTTGGTTTAGAATGTGGTAATGTTTCTTGTCAGACGTATAGATTCGATAATTGGTTGAGTCGGAAGTTGATTATGAATTTCGGCATCTCATCCATTGTGGTGGTACTGTAATAGTTAGAATAAGGCCTATGTAGGTCATGAGGTGCAATAGGAGCATCAGATTCGTGGAATTTCGATTAATTCAAATAGAAATGTCATTGTGGTCCTATGAGTAAAGTGATGCAAAGTGTGAATTCAACAGAGTTATGCAGTTATGTTTGAGTACAACATACAGTGATTGATACGGTGATCGTATGTTGGAAACAGGCCTGACATAGAATTCTAGATGTTGGAATTGGGCTGTAAGGCTTCATTGCTTGAATTAAAGGGAGTATCTTCAGAACTTATCGAGCTAATGTGCTCAGCTGAGTTGTGATAGCATGGAAAGGTGCATGAGGTGCTAAACAGTGATTTCAGACTACTCCAGTGTAGTTCTTAGCACGTTCGAGGACGAACGTATGTTTAAGTGGGAGATAATGTAACGATCCAACTGGTCATTTTGAGCCCTAGCGTATCGTTCAGCAGTCTGAGGCCATGAGCAGCTTCATTTCAGGTATTGCAACTTGTTCGCATGGTTGGAATTTAAATTCAGGAAGATCAGAGTTAAATTTAAATGAAAATTCTCATTTAAGCAACTTAAAGTTGAAAGAATGAACTAGGATTTGATCTTTGAGTAAACGACCTCAGAATCGGGATCCGAAGGTTCCAGCAGGTTCGTATGATGATATCGGACTTGGGCGTATGCCCGGATCGGGTTTTGGATGATCGGGGAGCGTTTTAGCGCATATTGTGGAAGTTAGCATTTTGGAAGAAATTTCTTATGTTTGGCTTGGAGTGCATTTCGGTGTTATCGATGTCCGTTTGGGATTCCGAGACTGGGAGTAGCTACGTATGGTGATTCTGGTGTCGGGAGGGTGATCGGAAGTGAATTCGGAGGTCCGTAGGTGATTATGAAGCCATTTGGCTAAAGATAGAAATTTGTAGGTTTTTGAGAAGTTTGACCGGGAGGGAACTTTCTAATATCGGTGTCGAAATCCGATTTCGGGAGTTAGAGTAGGTCCGTAATGTCAAATATGACTTGTGTGTAAAATTTGAGGTTAATCGAACATGATTTGATAGGTTTAAACATCGAAAGTAGAAGTTGGAAAGTTCAAAGTTCATAAAGCATGAATTGGAGGTTGATTGACGATTTTAGCGTTGTTTGATGTGATTTGAGGCCTTGAGCAGGTCCGTAATGTGTTTTGGGATTGGTTGGTATGACTGGTTGGGGTCTCAGGGGCCTCGGGTTGATTCCGGGTGGTTAACAGATCAAAAATGGAATTATGAAGAAGGCTGAAGGATCTGGTTGTTGGTGTTTCCGCTTTTGCGGATATGGGACCGCAGAAGCGGCCCCGCATAAGCGGTTGAGGGATCTGCAAAAGCAGATTCGTTCGAAGGGTCGTGGATCGTAGATGCGGTCAAGTTTACGCAGAAGCGGGACCGCATCTACGGAAGGGTGTATCGTAAAAGAGGAAAAAGGGGGGCTGAGCCAAGGACGACAGAAGCAGCTTTTGACCGCAAAAGCGGAACCGCTTAAGCGAGAGTAATTACGCAGTAGCAGAAATAGCTGGGGCAGAAGCATTGTTTTAAAGTCGGATTTTGGCCATTTCTCTCACATTTTTCATGGTTTGGGCGATTCTTGGAGGATTCAAGAGATAAGTTCATTCATCAATCATAAGGTAAGCTAATCCTACCTATTATGAGCTAAATACATTGATTATGTATGGATTTTAGCATGTAAATGGGTAGAAAATTGAGGGTTAGAGGAAGACCTAGAAAATTAGTGTTCTTGGATTTTGACCACGATTTTGAGTACGGAATTAAGAGAAAATTATATATTTGACTTCGTGAGTTCATTGGTAAACTTTATCTTTGAGAAATTTCGGAATCCGGGCACGTGGGCCCGAGGGCATTTTTGTCAACTTTTTGTCTGGGGTTAGGAATTGTTATAAATTGGGTTGTAAAGTATAATTGAGAATATATTAATAGATTTGTGTGATCGTTGGCTAGTTTTGGAGCATTGTGCATTCGTTCAAGTCGTCAGAAGAATGTAGAAATGCCGGTTATGAGTCTTCGGAGCAAGGCGAGTCTCCTTTCTAACCTTGTGAGGGGGAATTTACCCGATAGGTGAAGTGATTGGATATGTGCTCCTATTTGTGGGGGCTACGTACGCACGAGGTGAAGAGAGTCCGTACGTAGCTACTATTATGTTATTGTCCGGGTAGTTAGGACCCATCAGCATGTTATACTTGGATTAATTATGAACCCATCGATGACTTGGATTGTTTAAATGACCTTTGATTAGTAAACAAATTTAAAAAGAGATTAAAAATCATTTCCTGAATTGTTAAGCAGGGAATTGGTTTTATTTGGATAATTATTCTCCGATAAAATTCTAATTGGTTATCGGAGCATTTATTTTATGTGACCGCGTTGCATGGATGATTCGTGAGCGGGGTAATAGATCACATTAATTTAATAAATGGATTTCTAAAAATAGACTTAAGCTTCATTTTCTCAAATTATTAAAGAGAATTGGCCTTTCTTGGATGATTGCTCCATGTTGACTTCTTCACTGATTGTCTGTCTGTGTGTTTATTATTGAACGGGCTGAATGCCTCGGCAGATTAATAGGTGCATCTATAGGCGCGCCGTCGACCCTCAAAGAGTGCACATTTATTTCTGTTGGATCGGGCCGTCGCCTTGGTATGATTTGCGCATGCTTGTGTTGCTGCCTGAACTTAATTAATTTATTATTGCCCTTTTGTGGCTTAAAAATATTTGGATTATATTTAAAGAGAAACTCTAGAAATTTTCCTATGAAAGAATTACGTGTTTACTTGTTTCCTCTGTCTAGATTAGAATCATGTTTATAAAACAAATCCACTATTTAATATATACATTTTAAGGATGAATCATTATTGGACCATTAGAGAGCTTCAAAGTTGATCATCTTGTCTCTACCCCTTCGGGATTAGGCTGGATACTCACTGACTACACGTTGATTACGTACTCATACTACACTTTTGTGTATTTTTGTTGCACAGGTATATACACCTCTAGCAACCTGCTGAGCGTAGCAGCATGGATGACTTTGGGACTAGGTGAGCTCCATTGTTCGAGAAGACCCGCATCTAGTATAGTTCCCTTTAGCATTTTTATTATTTATTCCCTGTCCACTGTATTTCGGACAGAGGTTGTATTTTATTCTTTCCTTATCAATAGTTGCTCGTGCACTTGTGACACCGGGTTCTGGGGATGCATTTGAAAACCTTAAAAGTTGTTTAAATATTTTAGTTATTTATTCGAAAGAAATTATTGAGTCTTGTTTAAATCGTATAAAAGAAATATTTTCAAAATTGTTATAACGAGAATTTAATTAAGTATTTGAGTTGGCTAGCCTGACGGCAGTGTCCGGCACCACCACGATCGTTTGTGGATTTTGGGTCGTGACAACTATAATCTAATTCTGTATATTTTGAGGTGTAAGCATTGCCCGGAGCCATTTGAGACTCTTGGGAACATTGATACATCCACAAATAAGAGAAAGGCGTTGGAAAAGTGATCCGGGAAGTTGGTTTATCTCATATTGTTAGACCTTGAGTCGTAATTAGGCTGTTTCGTTGTAGCTTGAACTTCTGATGTAATTTTTGTTTTTCTTGATTCATTTGGGTCTATAATAATTTGTAATAACTATGGGGTTCTAGTGAAAAGGGAAGGGTCTCTCGTGTTATGCATATGGGGTAGATATCATGTTTTAGGTCTTTATTTATGCAATCACGGCTTTTCTCGTTTATATATCTACATGTAGAGATCCTCCCTATAAGTCATTTCATTATCGCATATAGAGATTCTGCCTATAAGATATGCATTTAGGAACCATGCCTATAAGTCATGCATTACATGTAGAAATCCTGCCTATAAGACTATTTCATTACTATATTAGAAACCATGCCTATAAGTTTCTGCATATAGAAAATCATGATTATAGTTTTTTTTCTACACCTCTGCATATACGCTTGTCATTAGGCAAATAATCATAGGTTTAATAATAATCAACTTCATTCTAGATACCATGCCTATAGGACTCCTGCATTTATCTAATGGTCTTAAAGCCAACAACGCTTAGAAATCATGCCTATAGAATGTAATCAATCAGATCAGCTTCGTCTATTTCATCTATGAGTTAAAATCAGTAGCAAGGTCGTTTGAAATCTGCAGAACTTTTGCTTATAAAACTAGTAACTTTTCTTCAAAATCGATACGCCTTCCGCGCAGTTAGATATAATGTTTATAGGCCTCATATAGGCAAACTAGTAGGTCATTAATCAATGTGTCAGTCCATGATAAACTGCAACCAAACAAGGCCTAATTCAGACTTCTCTTCTGAGAAATATGTGATAAATTAGCCACACCTTTAACGTTTAAGTTTAAAGACCTAACCAGTATTTGAAGCCATGCTAAGTAATTTTGCTTGGAATGAGGGGGCCAATTTGAGCCTTTAAATGTTATGTGTTTTTTCCCTTTTAACTGTTATGTGTTTTTTTCGTCGCACTAGATTTTGTTCTTTTAAAACTCTGAAAAGCCAATATCCCTTCCCTTTAAGATTAGTCGTCCCGACTGTCTCCGGGACCGATAGGATTAGGACGAGTAGTAGCATGCAGTAAGTAACGAGACCAATCTGCGATTTAGTACCTTAATAGGGCGGGAAAGGGTATACATGGATATGATGATCACGCAATAACACCACGTGTATAAATGGTTCCCGGGTGTTGCGAGGGGTGATCCATGTTATTTATAAACCTAGGACCCCCTTCCCTTTTTACTTGTTTTGGTTTATTGTTTAAATCTTTTCTTAAAATTTCTGCCTTCTTTACTGCTCCTCAATTTCCAATTTATTTAAAATATTATGTGAAGACTACCTCTATTTGAACCCTTATTTGTTTACTTGTCAAGTAAAGTCAAAATTGTAACATGGCCAGGAACCACACTAGTGGATCTTGGCGGGTGCCTACCACCTTTCCCCCGAGATAATTTCAAGCCCTTACCCATTCTCTGGTTCTTCTTCTCTTTTAATTTGTTTTAGTGTCCTAGTGCACTTAATCATTAGGTGGCGACTCTTCTAAATTGCAAACCCAATTCCCAAAAGGAACGAGTTTTCCTCCCAAATGTCATGAACCTGATTTCGCTTTAGAAAAATGGGGCATCGATAGCATGGCGACTCCACTGGGGATTTCTTCGGGCTTTTACCATTTGACGTTATTTGTGACTTTACTGCTCCTTTATTGCCTTTATTTAATGTCTTTTTTTCCTTTTATGAAACTGACTTGCCTCTTTATTTCTTTTCCTTAATGCTTTCTTTTACCGCTTTACTTCAATACTGTTGTAATTATGAGCAAATACTGTAATTATTACTTTATGAACATGCAAATACATGACAAGTTGTTTCATTCTTGTAATTGCATATTCAACATCATATTCCATTCGTGCCAAACAAAATACCACAGCGACACTGATAATGAGTGGTTGCGCCCTTCCGATATTATCACCCCCTAAATTTGGCAAAGACGTATTTGCGGTAAAACCAATCGATTAGCAGTGCAGTCGACGGTTCCGTGCCTTTCCCTCTTGAGTTGTCCGCTCAACAATACCGATCTAGCACCCCATAGAAACCTTACTCTGTTCAATTGTGCATCACTATCAAATCTAGCCGATTCGGTTATGCTGTTCGCTTAATGACTCTTTAAGAAAGCCATGTCCAAAGTCCACTGGGTTTCCTTGGAACCCAAATGGACATTATCACGTCTGTGCATTTATTTGGAGATCTAAATGCTGATTATGCCAATTATTGATATTTAAATAGTCGAGTCCGACGGGGGTAAGGGTCATACACTTTGTCTTGGAGGAAATGAGGAACGAAGTCCCCTGATTCGGCATGGTAACCAACATCCACCCAAGGTTGCTAAGCTGGTGCGAATACCTTCACTCCAGTGATCAGACTCTCGTCCGCAAATATTTTGGAAATTTTCCTTCCCTTCTGGAAATCCAACAAAACAACAAAATCATAGAGGCTGCAACTATATTCTGGGATGGTGACAGGACTGTATTCCGCCTCAGGGACCTTGAAATGTCACCTTTGCTTGAGGAAAACTGTCAGGACCCAAAATCCACTAAGGGTAATGGTGGTACTAGACACTGCTATCAGGGAAGCAAACTTAATTAATCAATTAACTTCTCTTTTTAATACCTTTGAAATCTAGGGCTTTTCCTTACATTTTTTTCATGCATAAAAAAAAATATCACCTCTTAAATTCAAATTAAATATTAAACGATTAGTACAAATCTTTCGAAGACCATACCTGATCCCGGTGTCACAAGTTCATGAGCATCTACTCATAAGGAAAAATAAAATACAACATCCGCACAAAATACAATGGACAGGAAATAAATACAATATGCGGAAAGGGACTATACTAGCTGCGGGTCGCCTCGAATAATGAAACTCACCTAGTCCCAGAATCATTCGGACTGCTACGCCCAGTTGGCAGCTAGAGATACATATACCTTTACAACAAAAATGCACGGAAGTGTAGTGCGAGTACGTAAACAATGTGTACTCAATGAGTATCCTGCCTAATCTTGAAGAAGTAGAGATGAGATGGTCAACTTCGACACTTACTAGAGGTCAATTAGCAATATTCTATAAATGTGAGAAAAATCATGAATTTATATGGTAGTTCTAATTCACGAAGCCGGAAAACTGGTAAACACCTTCAACAAATAATCAAGGGCTTTCAGGGGTTATTCTTTATTATCTTATCAATTTATATCAAACCACGAAGGGCAAATTTCACGTTTAAAAATACTCAAGCAACAAATAAAATGCGCAAATCACACCGAGGCGACGTCCCAATACAACAACATGTAAATTGTGCACTGTCGAGGGTCGAACGGCACGAACAATATATGCATCTATTACCCCGCTCGCGAATCATACATGTGACGCGGTCAACATAAAATAAACAATCACCCTGCTCGCGAATCATCCATGCGACGCAGTTACACATATGATACACAATCACCCTACTCACGAATAATCCATGCAACGCAGGTACACATAATATACATGCTCAAATAGCCAATTAGAATTTTATCGGGGAATAATTATACAAATAAAACCAATTTTACTAATTCAATGAGATTTAAGCAATTCAAGCTATCGATGGGTTCATAAATAATTCAAGTATAACATGTTTTTGGGTCCTAACTACCCGGAAAATAGCATAATAGTAGCTACGCACGGACTCTCTTTACCTCGTGCATACGTAGACCCCACAAATAGGAGCACATAATCAATTATTTCACCTATGAGGAAATTTCCCTCTTACAAGGTTATAAAGGAGACTCGCCTCGCTCCGAAGCCTATATTCCGATTCAAAAATGCGCTCAAACTTCCAATTTAGAGTCAAACGATCCACAGCTATTCAAATAGGGTAAGAACTAGTCAATACATGCTTTGCTTAAAAGTTCATATTATAACTACTAACCCAATTTCCCAACCTTAAATTCAAGGTTTCTATAATTCAACCCCAGGCCCACGTGCCCGGATACCGAAATTTTTCGAAGGAAGTTGTTCTCCATAACCTAAGGATAAAGATACATGATTTCTACTCCATTCCATAGCCTATTTCGTAGTTAAATCTTGTTTTTAACAAAACCCTAGGTTTTACTCTATTCCCATGGTTTTCACTAATTTTACATGTGTTAATCTACCCAAAACTAAAGTATTCAACTAAAAATAGGTGGGATAGCTTACTTCAAGATGCTAGGTTGGAGTCTTCTCTCAAAAGCTCCCAAAATCTCCCAAGAAACTAGTGAAAAATGAGTAAAATTGACTTGAGGGCTACTGCCTTCATGCGATTTCCGCTTATGCGGTCCTGGGCCGCACTTGCGACCACCGCTTCTGCGGAAACAAGACCGCTTCTACGGTCTGGGGCGCTTCTGCAGACTGGCCCACCGCTACTGCAGTTCCTTTTCCGCGGATATTGGGTTGCATCTACAGTCTTGACTGCCTGGCCTTGGGCCGCTTCTGTGGATAGGCCCACCGCTCCTGCGTTTCCGCTTCTTAGGATTTAGGGCCGCATCTGCGGTCTTGACCGCTTCTGCGAATGAACGACCGTTTCTGCGGTTAACCAACTGCAGGTGCGGTTACGACAGAAGTAGATGCTTAAGCACTTCCAAAAACCCCTTTTGATCCGTTAACCTCCCTAAATCCACCCGAGGCCGCCGACACCTTAACAAAACCTACCAACCAACCCCAAAACACGTTACGGACTTGCTCGAGGCCTCAAATCATATTAAACAACGCTAAAACCATGAATTACACTCCGATTCAAGCTTTATGAGCTTCAAAATTCAAAACATCGACTTCCGATGGTTAAACCTATCGAATCACGTCTCGTTGACCTTAAATTTTGCGCACAAGTCATATTCGACATTGCGGACCTGCTCCAACTTTCGGATTCCAACCCTGATACCAAAATGTCCACTTCCGGTCAAACTTCTGAAAAACCTTCATACTTCTATCTCTAGCCAAATTGCTCCAAAATGACTTACAGACCTCCAATTTCACTTCTGATCACGCTCCCAACTGCAGAATCACCATACGGAGCTATTCACAGTCTCAGAATTCCAAACGGACATCGATAATACTGAAATGCACTTCAAGCCAAACTTAAGAAATTTTTTCCAAAATGCTAACTTCCACAATAGGCGCAAAAACGCTCCCGGGTTACCCAAAGCCCAAACCGGGCATAGCCCAAGTCCGAAATCATCATACGAACTTGCTGGAACCTTCAGATCCTGATTTCGAGGTCGTTTACTCAAAACTCTAATCCTAGTTTATTCTTTCAACTTTAAGCTTTCGAAATGACAATCCTCTTTCCAAATCAACTCCGAACTTCTCGGAATTTAATTAAGACCATGTGTACAAGTCATAATACCTTAAATGAAGATGCTCATAGCCTCAGACTGCTGAACAATGCACTAGAGCTCAAAATGACTGGTCGGGTCGTTACATTCTCTCCCACTTAAACATTCGTTCGTCCTCGAACGTGCTGAGAACTACGTTAATGTAGTCTGAAATCACTGTTTAACACCTCATGCACCTTACCATGCTACCACAACTTAGTTGAGCACATTAGCTCGATAAATTCTGAAGACATTCCCTTTTTATTCAAGCAAATAAGCCTTAGAGCCCAATTACAGCATCCGGAATTCTATGCCAGGCATGTTTCCAACATATGATCACCATATCAATCTTTACACGCTGTACTCAAACATGACTGCATAAATTTGCTTGATTCTTACTTTGCAACACTTATTCCAAAGGACCATACTAATATCTTCTGATCAACTTAGCCAAAAATTCAACGAATCAGATGCTCCCATTGCACCTCATGACACACGCAAGTCTTACTCTAATTCTTACAATACGGCACGACGGATGAGATGTGCTGAAATTCATAATCAACTGCAGAGTCAACCAATCATTGAGTCTATACTTCTTACAAGAAACATCACCTCATTTATGACCAAATAATGGTCTTATCTCCATAATTTACTTCATATACTCATATTGCACTGATCCTAAATCCAAAAATCTTGTCTCACCCAGTATGAACTGCTCAGGCAATAAGCCACCCCATACACAATCAACAGTCTCATATGATGCCACAATGTACCAATAAGCCACCAATTCGAACGCGATACGAAAGGAAAACGTACTCTGGAAGGAATTACCTAACTCGCGCACTAATACAGACATTCCTGAGAAAACAGGAAGTAAGACACACAAAATAGCCTATATAAAACTATACTCTACATCACACTGTTGCGGCATGCAACCCGACCCACACATAGATCTCACATAAGGAGAAGAACATCGAGCCAAATTTGCTCATTACCACAAAATACCAAAAATCGGTCATAAGCATGCTAAATGCATAATAACATCTTTGAGGGAACATATAGCGCCATAAGCTACAAAAACCAAGAATAACTGAGGTGCGATATACAATCTAAATCTCAGGAGCCATCTTGCTCATAGTACATCATTTCTACGCATATCCTCAACACATAAACAATTTCTCAAGCCATCCCACAACTCCCACGACGCAATGCATCACTACATGGATTATCTGACAACGAAATAACACCCTGACTACTCCATAAGGAGCGCATTACTGAAATGAACACAAATGGCCTGACATAGAGCCCAAATTCACATTTAAATCCATCCACCGACCTCAAGTAGATCCTGATCATATCAAACTAAGCCAATAACCTTTCAAAAGTCCATACTAATTTCGCTCTTCTCATAACACACAAGGACAACCATCATAACCGGTGTACAGTCCACAACTCAGAATCCGAGTGCCCTCCAGGCATCCATTCTCAATTTAACGATATCATCACAATTCTTCATACTTGGTCTAGATCTTTAATCAATCAAGTGGCTATGTGCCATATTTATACAATCTTCCTGTGGAACACACTCCCAAAATCTACCATAACAATTAACTGGGTCTTACCTCCAACCCACCGACCGCACTAACACTGAAAAGCGATCAAGAATCATTAACCATGATACAAGCCCTCTTTACAAAACACCAATCTCAGTGACGCTGAAGTAAATCCCAACTTACTTTAAATACAGAAACTCCTTTCCTACTCATCCGAGCTTGTGACATCTTTGTCCACATCGAGCTGCAACTTTGATTCTCGTTTAAATTTCATATTACTCGCTGCTCCCGACATGCCCATGAACATTGGGACACGATTCTTTATCATAATTTCAGAATTTCTAATAGATTAATACTTCATCAAATCAAAGCTTTTAACCAAACTCACTTTAGGAGGATCACAACAACACACAAGAGAATACTCCTAACCGTAGAACATGCAAACATCTAAGTAGTGGTGTAAGCCACCATAGCCCTTCCAAAATCTGCTCCCTCAAAATAAGCCATAATAGTAGAATGCTTCAGAATAATATCGATTACGGGGGCTGACAAGCCTCGTACGCACCGCCATAGATCACTTGTATAACAAAATCACGCTGAAAGAGCTGATCTCTACCACCAATATGCAACTAAATTATGGCTACCCAATCTATCTTATTCCAATTAATCCTTGATTTCCTTAGAAATAATACCAACTCCATTCAATACATAGCATACTCCATATGCACTTATTCCGAGTGACCTTGAATCACGAGACCATGTCGTCTCAAATCCCACAAATTATTCCATACCTCCCAAATGCCACACTGCAAGCCAAAACATCACAGATCATTTTGTGCCTCTTCTTATAGGCTGCTAACAAGCTTGATTCTTTTACCCATAATTATACGCTCAAAATCATTAGGCATCATACCTCATCTGGTAAATTTACCATGACCGTTGTTGAGAGCCACCCGCACTGACTTGGCCCCGAATATAATCAACTCCATGAGTCTCCCATCACACGAGTACCCCCTTGGCAAAGAACCCGCCGAATCATTTCCCTTGGAAACCACATCTACACAAAGCAAAACCCTGAGTCTTTCCCCCAAGTCTGAGCATGATCCAATAAGGCCAACAATAGCCTACCCTTAATAATTCGTTTTCCTAGATTACCATTTATGGTCTTTCCTCGTTGATAAAATAGCCCAACAATATGCTAATAACCTGAAACCTTGCGAGCAGTTACCTCTGCAACCCCATCAAAAGAGGTGGTACTCTCCCACTTAGCTTGAAGCCACTATTTCACAACTTTGGAATTCACCAAGATTCCCTATCTTCCATCGACATAACCTTGCACGATTAACCACATAAATTCTCGGATTCTTTCTGCAAAACCCCATTCTTTTATACTTTGATTCGCCCATGACATTTGCATGACCGATCTCTTTGCTACATAATCGATAAAATTCTTCGCAGAAGCCTCTCCAACCACATGACTACTAACCTGCTCGCTTGGGTAACCCACCTATAGAAGGCTCTCCCCAGCATTTTCCCACACTGTTGCATAGGGTACAATTACTACGACATCAATGACCCTCCCTGAGCCTGAGCTCACTCCCCAGCTGCACATGTCCATTTACCCCTCATGGATACCATTTAAATGTGCGACAACATCCTTCCAATTCAAATTTATGCTGCATCCTTCTTCATTTAAGTGGCTCCTTTCTGTTATACTAAATCTCCGGCCGCACAAGAATCCCTACTTCAAATTAGGCCCGTAGACCCCAATAACCAAGCACCAATATTCTCAAATCGTTCCAAACTCTCCTTAAGGTGCATAGACATCTTATTACCAAGCCCTATACAGCTCCGCCACTCCCCCACTTTGGGAAAACTCACTCTTTTAATCAACTGCTCGATCTACGCTTTTTATACCTGGCCCTTTAGAAGTTCTAAACTCCGCCTGACACTTCCCACGTGTTTTCTCATCTTTTACCGCTCAGTTGTTGCCTTAATAAAATGTATCTTCTTGGAACTTGAATCCACAATTTGTTACTAGCTTTAAGCTTTTGCGAAGGTCATCTTTCTCAAACCGTCAACATTTGAAATACTAATTCAATCCTAAACTAGCGCATCCTACGATGCCTAACGGTTGTATCTCTGATATTGCGAAAACGGCAAGTTGTAGAAGATCATAACACCAATAAACTTAATACATCCAATTAGGACAACAACTCACCAATATAGAGGAGAAATCCACCACGCTTGCAATTACGACGTTTCATTACTTCCATTAGTCCACATCTGACCATCCTTAGTTCGATTGTCTTTCCCCTCCCGGGAATAAAATACTAAATCTTGATTATGCACTGAGTAAACTTCCCTTCAAGTCATTCACTGCCCCGACGCGTGGGCAAACATCCTACCATCACACCAATACTATGGAATAATCGCTCATAAGCGTCACGGCAACCTGTGCCTAACCTCAAGGCTCTTAAAAGTTCTGTTACTGAGTTGAACACTAGAATATCCTTCCATAAGTCGACTATAATAGTCCAATCAACGATACCGGGAGAATCATCCCGCACCACGTTTGTAGTGCCATTACAATACATCAATTTTGATTTATAATAAGGCTCGCGTAAGATTGAGTAAGAAGAAATAAAAGGAACAATCCTCAAAGGAATTGAACCGCACGATAAGGAAATCAAGAAGGGAAGTACTCCTAACAGTCATGCAGCCTTTAGAGGATAAGTACAGACGTCTCTGTACTGGTCCGCGAGACTCTACTAGACTTGCTTATGAGTCGTGAGACCCTAGGATCCTAGTGCTCCGATACCATGTTGTCACAACCCAAAATCCACTAAGGGTCGTGGTGGCGCCGGACACTACTGTTAGGCAAGCCAACTTAATTAGTCGATTAACTTATCTTTTTAATACCTTTGAAATGTAGGACTTTTCCTTACATTTTTTTTCATAATTAAAGCAATTTCTACTTCAATTCAAATTAAATAATAAACGATTAGTACAAATATTTCGAAGACCATCCTAGAACCCGGTGTCACAAGTGCATGAACATCTACTAATAATAAAAAATAAAATACAATATCCGCCCGAAATACAATGGACACGAAATAAATACAATATGCTGAAAGGGACTATACTAGCTGCGGGTCGCCTCGAATAATGCAACTCACCTAGTCCCAGAATCATCCACGCTGCTATGCCTGGTAGGCTGCTAGAGATACATATACCTGTGCAACAAAAATGCACAGATGTGTAGTATGAGTACGTAAACAACCTGTACTCAATGAATATCCCTCCTAATCTCGAAGAAGTAGAGACGAGATGGTCAACTTCGACACTTACTAGAGGTCAATTAATGATATTCTAGAAATGTGAGGAAAATCATGGATTTATATAGTAGTTCTAATTCACGAAGCCGGAAAACAGGTAGACACCTTCAATAAATAATCAAGGGCTTTCAGGGTTTATTCTTTATTATCTTATCCATTTATACCAAGACACGAAGGGCAAATTTCACGTTTAAAAATCCTCAAGCGACAAATAACATGCGCAAATCACACCGAGGCGACGACCCGATCCAACAAAATGTAAATTGTGCACTGCCGAGGGTCGAACGAGATGAACCATAGATGCATCTATTACCCCGCTCGCGAATCATCCATGCGATGCGGTCAACATAATATAAACAATCACCCTACTCGTGAATCATCCATGCGACGCAGGTACACATAAGATACACAATCACCATGCTCGCGAATCATCCATGGGATGCAGGTACACATAATATACATGCTAAAATAGCCAATTAGAGTTTTATCGGGGAATAATTATCCAAATAAAACCAATTATCTTTTAACATTTTTTAAGAAATGAAGTTTAATCCTTTTAGTAATACCTTTACTAATTCAATGTGATTTAAGCAATTCAAGCTATCGATGGGGTCATAAATAATTAAAGTATAACATGCTTTTGG
Source organism: Nicotiana glauca (assembly GCA_026770625.1). Classification (NCBI taxonomy): domain Eukaryota; kingdom Viridiplantae; phylum Streptophyta; class Magnoliopsida; order Solanales; family Solanaceae; genus Nicotiana; species Nicotiana glauca. The sequence continues at coordinate 19,745 of MU758889.1, read as the reverse complement.
GTCCTAACTACACAGACAATAGCATAATAGTAGCTACACACGAACTCTCGTCACCTCGTGCGTACGTAGCCCCCACAAATAGGAGCACATAATTAATTATTTCACCTATGGGGACAATTCCCTTTTACAAGGTTAGAAAGGAGACATGGACTCTCGTCACCTCGTGCATACGTAGCCCCCACAAATAGGAACACATAATTAATTATTTCACCTATGGGGACAATTCCCTCTTAGAAGGTTAGAAAGGATACTCACCTTGCTCCGAGACCTATATTCCGATTCAAAAATGCGCTCAAACTTCAAATTTAGAGTCGAACGATCCACAACTGTTCAAATAGGGTAATAACTAGTCAATACATGCTTAAAAGTTCATATTCTAACTATTAGCCCAATTTCCCAACCTTAAATTCAAGGTTTCTATAATTTAACCCCGGGCCCGCTTGCCCAGATTCCAAAATATTTCGAAGGAAGTTGTTCTCCATATCCTAAGGATAAAGATACATGATTTGCACTCCACTTTTTTTCTTTTTTTGGGCAATCCCCTAGGCAAGCGCCTAGGGCTAGTTTTCATTAATAATAAAAAAAATACAACAATTAGTAAAAGTACAAATAAGGGGAACAATAGCACCGATATTGTTACCCATATGCCTTGGCTATATAATCACTCTTCTGCGCCTCACACTACCTTATGATGATAACCTCATGTAGAGGAGTAATGGTGTAGCTGTCGGCAATGTCTCACCAGGGCATACAATCTCATAGCCGTGTGGATTTTTCTAGAGGCATAGGATCAAGGCAACACAAACCGTCCTAAACCTTACCTTTCTAATCCTATTGAGGCATAGCCTCATATACTAGCAACCATGTAAAAAATAAGAACTTTAACGGAACAAATATTATATGATCATCACAGAATTTATAACATGTCATGTGATGATATTACATATGATAATACTTAAAATATGATAAAATAAGAATATGTAACAAATTGTATTTTGTCCCTCTTTCTTTGATCTTGTGTATTCTTTAATTTGTAACTCTTTGGCTTCTTGTTCCACTGCCTTCAAATAAACTTCAAACTTTATCATTTCTTTTTATATTTGTTTGACCTTCTCAAGGTGGTGGGTACACTCGCCTTCTGCATTGCTTTTCTCATCGGTGGCTTTCTAATGACAAATTCTTGTGTTGCTTTACCATCCCAACTATGTTTCCTTTGATGTGCATTCGTTTTGTATTTGTTGTATCCACTTCTCATGTGTCGAGGTGAAAGATCCCCTTCCCTAGCTACATTTTTGAATGTAGCATCTAGAAGTTCTTGATCTGCCTCATCGTCACTATTATTTTGGATGCTATCTGCGAATCTTCTTCTTTCCCTTCTTTAAATCGCTCATACCAATTCTTGAGATTAGCAAAAAAAGCACTTGTCGCAACTTGTTGATCCTTAGAGCCACTTAACTCGCTTGTGGATGCTTGTGAGATTGGAAGCATCCTATATTTTGTTGATGATTGTTACTTGTTGACAGAATATGCTGTCCAGATTCAACCTTATGCTCACCATAGGAATCCAACAGTTGTGAGGGAATCTCATTGACCGAGGTATTTAGCGTGACCAAAAGTGCCATAACCTTTGGAGTTGTATTAAAAAACATAGATGCTTGGACAGGAAATATGCATCGTTTGTGTGGCTTCCACTGCTTCTTGCTCGTCAAATGGAACAATTTCTTTCGAACCAAAAAGTTGTCCACATGTATGCTCTTTTATAATTTTTTCTTTGTGATGGCTGGAAAAATGCATAGGTGAGGAGTTAGATCCATGTGCTTGCTTTTCCATTAACTCATTCATAGCTGGAAAAAAGTCTCCTGTTGAATTCATTGGAACTTTTGAACTCTGCTAGTTTTTTCCACTACCTGACGACCTTAGTTGCATTGTTTTTTACCTTACATTTGTCTCCATAAGCTGCAAAGTCCCCACAACATCTTCCTGTTCATTATTCAATGTTTGAAAAGTGTTCAAGCATGTGAGCTTCTTCCTTGAAAATGATGGAGTAGGTCATGTTTGAGCTCGATTAACTTATTGCACCTGTTGGTTATTTGATTCATCTTTAAGTATCTGCTGCAAATTGGACTTGGAGTGCTCTGGCTCACAGTGTTCATCTGTAGTGGTATTCTTAGAAGTTTCAGTGGCTTTGTTCAATTGAGCTGTACCAGCTTTTCCCTCAAAATCATATCCAGTTTTTCCTGGGGAAATAAGCTTCCCAGCTTGCACAGTATTAGATACAAGGGCTGCTCGTTTTTCACCCAAATAACTAAGTGGAGCACTATTGTTAATAACTGTAGAAAACTGACTTTCCCCCTCTTTATGCCCAACTCCTTTAGCCACAACACCTTCCTGACCATGTCCAACATTAGGTTGATCTCCTATTGCTATACCATCATTTGCATTAGATATATGTGCAGTAACCCTAGAAGTTTTGACAAAACCTATTACAGATAATTTCTCCACTGGTTCAGCTTGCATTAGAGATAATGCATCATTAGTCTCCAACTTTGCATCTTGACAATCACAATCTGGACAGCCTATATTTTTAACCATATTTGAATCATGTTCTTTCGAAACATTATCAATTGCAGCAGAAATATCTTGAACACAATCAACTTCACTTCTTAAAACTCCACCAGATGACAATATCTTTGTAACACTTGCCAGCTTTTTATAGCCTTTTACAATTGGATTTACAACATTAGAAATCCTTGCTAAGTCTATTCTAGCAGGAACATCTCGTAAGGGCTTAGCTGGCCCTTTATCAATTTTTGAAATATCACATATAGTGATATATCCAGCTACTCGATTACCAACTGCAGTATAACATGTATCAGTTGCAGAAAGTAATGCCCATATGCCTATCATATCTTGTCCCTCAAAACTAGGTGTAGCCTTAATGTTAGTAAGTTGTGCTTTAGCCAAAACATCATTAGATTCTCTAAACTTTTCTGCCTCCAGTGGGACTACATCAAGCTTAGTCACTACATGACCCTTAGCTGAACTAGGCATATATGCAGGTACAGTAGTAGTATTTTTAATCTCAGCATTCTGCAACAACTTCCGCTGCTCACTAATTTGATTTTGCACTGAAACATCTATCAAATTATGGGCAGCCCTCTTTGCCTTTAGGAACTCCCTAGCATCCCCTTGCAATTTTTCCACATTGCTCATCTGCTCAGCCAAAACCAAAACTTCAGCAGGTAGAACACAATCATTATCAACAGCTTCTTCAAAACCTTACACATTCCTTGTTGTATTTTTGTTTAATACGCGACATGATATTTCATCATGTCCTTGATGTTTACAATAGTGACAATACAAAGGTAAGTTATCATAAACAAAATCTTGAAAGAATTCAACAATCTTGCCCGTTTGTTTATCCATAAATTGCGAACACACCTTCTCAGGTAATTTGTCCATTAAATCAAGAATCACTTTGACTCTTACAGTAATAGGACACGACTTAGTCTGGGTAGCTTTTTCAATAGCTATAGGCTTACCAACAGCTGAAGCTATAGACAACAAAGCCTTCATCGCAAACAATTCCGTTGGTAGGTTTGGTAAGGAAATCCAGACCACTGCCTTCGTCGTTTCTTCATTTACCATAAAATCAAGGGACCATGGGAATATTCGGATTTGATGCTCCTTACCATTGTATTTGAAGTAGTTAACTAACCTTGCAAGTGAATTAACAAAATCTTTATGTTGATCCACCCTGATAAGCAACTGTCGAGGTGCTAGTTGACCGATCAAACATGGTCCTTTGATGCAGAAAAATTTTGGCAGTACATTTCTTAAGACTATTAAATCTGGTGCATTTATAGAGAGCTTCACTACGATAGCTTGATGTAAACCTTCCTCTTTTGCGAAATTCGTCCTTTCCTCCATTGAAAACTTGATTGTTGTGACTCCATGAATAATTTCAATTGGTTTCAAAAACTTTTGATTCAAAGTAGCAGCTGCCTTTTGTTGGGTCAATTGAGCAGCATACGTTTAGTTTGAGTTGTGATTTGAATTCATCTCTCCCACAGCCAAAGGCTGGGGAGAGAATGATGCATCCATTGTTCTTCACTACTCCATCAAGATGAAAGAAAAACAGAAAAGCGATGAATTCTATCCAGTTTCTGTTTTTCTACAGTAATTGACACACCAAATTTAAGATTTTGAGAAGTCGAGTATGAGTTTGAGGAAAAAAATAATTGGGGATTGTCCGCAAAGAAAAGACGCTTCTTTTGACACTAATCTTGTGAATTTTGACGGCCAGAATATGGAGTTATGGCCGGAGAACTGTTGCGTCGCTACTGTTCATCACAACTCTGGGTGTTAATATGGTCCGTAGGTTAACCTATTTCGTGGTTAAATCTTGTTTTTAACAAAACCCTAGGTTTTACTGTATTCCCATGGTTTTCACTAATTTTACATGTGTTAATCTACCCAAAACTCAAGTATTCAACTAAGAATAGGTGGGATAGCTTACCTTAAGATGCTAGGTGGGAGTCTTCAATCAAAAGCTCTCAAAATTGCCCAAGAAACGAGTGAAAAATGAGTAAAATGGACTTGAGCCCGAATAAATGAAGGCCACTGCATTCTACGATTTCCCCATATGTAGTCCTGGACCGCACCTGCGACCACCGCTTCTACGAAAACAAGATCGCTTATGCGGTCTGGGGCGCTTCTGCAGACTGGCCCACCGCTTTTACAAATATTGGGCCGCATCTGCAGTCTTGACTGCCTGGCCTTGGGCCGCTTCTGAGGACAGACCCATCGCTCATGCGGTTGCACTTCTGCCGATTTAGGGCCATATCTGCGGTCTTGACCGCTTACGCGAATGAACGACCGCTTCTGCGGTCTCGCACCTACAGTCAACCAACCGCAGGTGCGGTTATGACAGAAGTAGATGCTTTAGCACTTTCAAAACACCCTTATTGATCCGTTAACCTCCCGAAATCCACCCGAGGCCCCCGGGACCTCAACCAAATCTACCAACCAATCCCAAAACACGTAGCGGACTTGCTTGAGGCCTCAAATCATATCATTAATTACACTCTGATTCAAGCTTTATGAACTTCAAAATTCCAAACTTCGACTTCCGATGTTTAAACCTATTTAATCACATCGATTGACCTTAAATTTTGCGCACAAGTCATATTTGACATTGCGGACCTACTCCAACTTTAGGAATCGGATTCCGACCCCGATATAAAAAGGTCCACCTCCGGTCAAACTTCTAAAAAACCTTCAAATTTCTATGTTTAGCCAAATGGCTCCAAAATGACTCACGGACCTCTGAATTCACTTCCAATTATGCTACCAACTCCAGAATCACCATACGGAGCTATTCACAGTCTCAGAAAACCAAACGGACATCGATAATACTGAAATGCACTTCAAGCCAAACTTAAAAAAAAAATTCCAAAATGTTAACTTCCACAATAGGTTCAAAAACGCTCTCGGGTTACCCAAATCCCACACCGGGCATACGCCCTAGTCCGAAATCATTATACAAACCTACTAGAAACTTCAAATCCTGATTCTGAGGTCGTTTACTCAAAATTACAATCCTATTTCATTCTTTCAACTTTAAACTTCCTAAATGAGAATCCTCTTTTTAAATCAACTCCGAACTTCACTGAATTCAATTTCGACCATCCGTACAAGTCATAATACCTGAAATGAAGCTGTTTATGGCCTCACACTACTGAATGATGCACTAGAGCTCAAAACGACCTGTCAGGTCGTTACAAAAATGAAGGAGGACGCTTGGCTAGAGCCTACTTGCTGCTGGGACTACGTGATCCGGTGAAGCTGTTCGATGGAGATAAAGATTCTGAGTCTTGGGATGTTCCTTCTAGGACCAAGTAGTTAGGAATCTTTTCTTTGCTTTAAATGTAGAAAGGCCAATGGGCATTAGTGACATTTTATTTTTAAGTGTCATTTTGGGATTCGTCTTATTTTTATCAATAAAATGACATATTTAGCATTATATGTTTACAAATCAACTTGCCACTAGGCCTACCTCGGGCACAACGAGGCTCCGAAATTAGGACATAATTTATATTCTTACATTATGTGCTTAAATATTGCAACGTTTTCTTCTTACGATCCGCACTAACTTGTTACTTTTTTGTTTTACTTTTGTTTTATTCCCCTCCCTAAAGGTTAGTTTGTATACTCTGGCTTCGTCATCTTACTCCACAAGATCTAAGGGCCCTCCGCCTCCTCCTCCTCCAAGTCCTATCAAAAATAAGAACAAGGGAAAAATGGAAGATTTGAGCAACATCAGGAATGAGAACTCAGTTAAAAGGGTAGAGGGTCCTCAGGGTATTCAGGTTTCCAAGGAAAGTGCCTCCCAACTCGAACTGAAGTTATTGAAATTGCAAGAAGAACTGGACCAAGTTCGGAACTTGGCAAGCATGTCGTTCTCCCTCACTATCCTAGATGTCAACTTCCCCAACACTCAAAATCCCACATCGCCAAAAAAAATCCTTAAACCACAAAACCAGCCCAGTCCCCACAATCACCGCAACACATGCCACACTTCAAACAACACCCCACTGATCATCCTAAAAATGCTAAAATCCACAAATGATCATCACCACAACACCCCTATCTATGTGGAATCTATATCACAACCCATTCAGCCAGCCTCGAGCACACTTGAGTCTGATGACAAAGATTATTTTATCAGGAATCTGGCTACAGAAAACAAAAAGCTGACTAGCAGAGTTTAGGGAGTTGAAGGAAGAAAGGGGATCGAGGGAATGAATTACGAGGACCTTTGCATTTAACCAGATATCGAACTGCCCAGGGGTACAAACCTCCCAAGTTCGATGGCACTGGAGATCCTAGAGTTCATTTGAGGACATACTGCGACAAGCTGGTCGGAGTAGGAAAGGATGAAAAGGTTAACATGAAGCTCCTTATGAGAAGTCTGAAAGGGGATTCTCTATCTTGGTACATTACCAATGACCGGAAGAAGTGGTCAAATTGGGTAAGTATGGTATCTGATTTAATAAACAGGTTCAGATTCAACACGAAAAATGCGCCAAATATGTTCTACATCCAGAACTTGAAAAAGAAACCCACAGAGACATTTCGCGAGTATGCTACTCATAAGAGATCAGAAGCTGCTAAGGTCAGGCCAGCTTTAGAAGAAGAACAAATGAATAGGTTTTTTGTCCAGGCTCAAGACCCACAATACTACGAAAGGTTGATGCTGATTGATGTCCAGAAATTTTCCGATATCATCAAGCTAGGGGAGAGGATCGAGGAAGGTATTAAAAGTGGTATGGTCACCAAATAAGCTCACTTCTTGCCAGTCAAGTCCACCGATACTGTAGAACAGTATGCTCGGTTGTAGATCAAGGAAATAGTGAGGCTTCATGGCACTCCACTTTCTATTATCTCGGATCGAGGGGCCCAGTTCACAACTAATTTTTGGAAGAAATTTCAGCAATTCTTGGGTAATCAGGTGAATCATAGCACATCTTTTCCATCTGCAGATTGACGGTCAGGCCGAGCGGACTATTCACACATTTGACGATATGTTGCGGGCTTGTGTCTTGTATTTCAAAGGTAGTTGGGATGATCACTTGCCACTTATAGAATTTGCTTACAATAACAGCTTTCATGCTAGCATTGAGATGGCCCATTTGAGGCATTGTACAGAAGAAGGTGTAGGTCTCTAATTGGGTGGTTTGAAGTAGGTGATGCAGAATAGATAGGACTGGATCTTGTACACCAGGCTATGGAAAAAGTTAAAGTCATTCAGGATAGGATGAAAACTGCTATGAGTAGCCAGAAATCCTATGGGGACGTTCATCGAAGAGAATTGGAATTTCAAGTTGATGATTGGGTGTTCTTGAGGGTGTCTCCTATGAAGGGAGTCGTGCGGTTCTGGAGGAAAGGGAAGCTGAGTCCTAGATATATCGGGCCTTATTTGATCATTCAAAGGATTGGTCAAGTTGCTTATAGGCTGGAGTTGCCTCCTGAAATGTCCTTAGTGCACCCGGTGTTCCATGTGTCTATGTTAAGGAAAGTGTTTGGAGACCCGTCCACCATCATGCCAGTTGAAGACATCAATGTTACTAAAGAGTTATCGTATGAAGTAATTTCGGTTGTTATTCTTGATAGGCATGTTTGTAAATTGCGAAATAAGGAAATTTCTTCAGTTAAAGTGTTGTGGTGAAATCAACAAGTCGAGGAAGCCACGTGGGAAACGGAAGATGAGATGAAAGAAAAATATCCCCATTTGTTTGAACAAGTCTAGTCGTGATCGTGCGAACACTTGTTCCAAAGCGAACTGGAATTGTGTCCCATTTGGTGCAAAGACACCGCATTTCTCCACTAAATGCTTTACTATTGTAATTCTTCGAGTTGTGCCAAAATTGTATGTGTTGTGATTATTTGAGCCACATGCAAACTCTTTTATGTAAATGAAAGTTTATAGGGACTTATGTGATAAGTAAACAACTAATGCTAGTGTATGATAAAAAGGTTAAATTATGTGGGACTCATTGGAGTGACTAATTTATGTGGAAAATGTAGCAAGTGATTGAGTACGTGCAATTGTTGGGGTAATGAATTGTATACCATTTGTATACAGGATAGAAATTGTGTAATGGTGCTTGGAAATATGTTTTGGGGGCTCTCTCGCAGGTAGATATGTCCAAGTTACAAATCAAACTCTTGCAATATTTTTCTAAAAATATGGGAGTTAGTGAAAAATTTGGGAGATTACATATCATGTTTTTCAAAAAAAAATCTTCATTTAAGGATGAATAATTTTAACTGGGGGAGGATGTAAGGCCCCGTAAAATTTTGTGCTCAAAACCTAGTAGCTCGTAGTGCCAAGTTCCGAATATGTGTTAGGAATGTGTAGAATTCTTCGCGGCGAGCTTCGGACCCTTTTTACTGATTATGCACTTAAAAACCAAGAGTCAAAATTTTCCAAAAAATTGCCATTATGCGGTCCAGAATGCGGTCGCACATGCGGTATGCGGACCGCATTTCTGCCGCAGAGTTAATTAGAGGGTTAGTCAAAATTGATGATGAAAATGCGGTCTATTATGCGATCGCATAATCAATATGCGGACCGCATAATCGTCGCATAAATTCCTCAAGGATTTGTGGAGGTCAGTTCTGCAGTACATTATGCATCCGCAAAATAGGAATGCGGGCCGTATTTCCGTTGCATACCCAAGCAGAAACGCTAAGAGTTTTGGGACACTTCTGCGGTCCAATCTGCGGACCGTATTTCGATTTTGCGATCGCAAAGTGCAACCGCAGATCCTGCTCGGGCTTCTAATTTTCTAAATTTTATACCCGACCCCCCTTTTAATAAAACACCCAACCCTTCATTTTTACACATTTTCTGAACAAAACTAGACAGAAGGAAGAGAGGGTTCTTGAGAGAGAAAGTATCATCCTCATCAATTGATTTTCCAAAGTCATCCAAGCCCAGAACATTTCAACTACTTGTCTTTATCTCCACTCTTACAGGTAAAATCCCTAACCCTTAATCATTGATTTTCTAATTTAAATAAAAAAAGGGGATTCTCATGAATTGATTCTTGAAAATGTGAGTTCAAATACACATACATGTTCTTTAAAACCTAAAAGCTAGTAACAGGAGTAGAGTGGAAGGAAGGGTTGCAAAAGAGGGGTTGACAACCTAAATAAGTTTGGGTAGTAAATGTGAACTTCGATTCTAGGATGTATGTGTTAACTTGTGAACTAGATTGACGTTGCTAGGATATTAGGTGCATTGAAAGTGGAAGTTAAAAAGGGAATTCGACTCCTGGTATGTATGGCTAACCTTGATCTTTGTAGAATCGCCTTATTTGGTGTACGAATCTTTGGTATGTGATATCTGCGTGGCTTATTCATGAAATTATTTGTGATTGTGCTTGTGGTAAGAATTGAGGAACAAATGACAAAGGAAAATCGTAAATGATGCAACTGGAATAACTGTGATAACCACAAATATGGCTTATTGTGGGCAATTGATTCTGAAAGTTGTAATTTTGAACCCATGTTGAATTGTTTTGAGCCTTTGACACCATTTATTTCTAACCCCATTCTAAAGCCCACATTACGGTCTAGATAAATATCTTTCGATTAGTCTTCAATGGATGCCAAGGCGAGCAAGTAGATGTGAATCATATCAGCGGCAACACTCCGGTCCAAACAAGGAATATGAAAAATGAGAGTGTCTTGTTGATGGAAGCCCTCACCTATACCGCAAGGCGATGAAAGCTGAGAGAAATAAAAAATGAGGGAGTCTTATTGGTGAAAACCTTCAGGGGCACCATAAGGTGACGGTGAGTTGAGAGAAAGACCAAAATGAGAGAGGCTTGATGATGAAAACCCTTTAGGCACAACAAGTCGAATAAGGATTGTGAATCAGATTGGATATGCGGAGAATTGAAGCCCAGTTTCAAGGAAAAAAGGGTACGACAAGAGCCGAACATTAGATTTCCTTAACAGAATAGGCTGCAGGTGCATGTCATGGTCATTTGAGTTGGTATCCGCATCCAATAGGTTTCTGCTTTGCATTTTTCTTATTAGTAATCATCTCTTTCCATGTTCCTTCTGTCTTATTTACTTCCTCTTCCTAAATCTGTTTGGTCAGAATAAGCGAGAAATAACTTCAAAATTTGCTACCAGCTTTCCAATTGCACGAAATAGGATATAGTTAACACATCAAAGCGTCATAAGTCAGGAAAGAACACCAAGCACACTGAGTTGGTAACAATCAACATGATGTGGTATCCTTGTGAAATTCAAAGGCTTGGTACATATCAATTCATGAACAATGCAACAGATGAAGGGTTAGGGTGAACAGATCAAAGGTATTTCCCATGATAGGATTGACAAATGGTGGTAAACCAGTGACGAGTAAGATCTTCCAAGCAGAAATCAAAGTTATCAAGGCAAATGAGGGAGCTGTAAACCTCAAGGACCGCATCAGGCATTTTAAGTCAAGAAAGAACAACACACATACACTGATGGGGTGGCAATTGACGTGCTTTGGGATTCATGTGAAATACAAGGGTTTGGTACATATCAATTCATAAACAAATGCAACAAATATGGAGGTGGTGGTGAACGGATCGAAGATGTTTTCTGTGATAAGAATAACAAAGAAAATGCTCTGTCAATAAACAAGAAAGGTCCTCTAGTGAGAATCAGTCATCATGTCAAGTGAATGAGCAATAGATCTCAAGGCCAGAGCCAATGGTTTGAGTCAATAAAGAACAACATGCGCAACGAGTGGTTGGGAATTGTCGTGGTTTAAGATTCATTTGGAACACAAGGTTCTGGTACATGACAGGTTACGAGCCATGCAACTGATGAAGGGAAGAGGGTCTGAACAAAGAAGGGATGTTTTTAGTGACAAGGACGGCAGAGAAAGTGGTTAGTCAGTAAATAGGCAAGGTCTTAAAGTGGAAATCAGTTATCATGGGAAGTGAAGGAGTAATCGCCCTCAAAGTTCAAGGCCACAAACCGACCACCATGTTTTAAAACTAACAAGATTTTTCTTTGATTTGAAACTGGGGCAAGAGATTTTCTTTATTGTATTTGTTTTGTTGAAGTTAGGAACCCGCTTGAAGAACAGAGGTATACATTTAAAGTATTAGTAATTAGGAGCCCCCTGGAGAACAGAGGTATACATTTCAAGTTTTAGCAGTCAGGAGCCCGCCTGAGGAACAGAAGTATACATTTCAAATTTTAGCAGTCGGGAGCCCGCATGAAAAATAGAGGTATTACAATTAAAGTTTTAGTTTTAAAATTCTTAATAATATCTGGTATTATGATGCCCAGCTACCCAACGGGGGTAAGAGGTTTTCTTTTTTGTATCTATTTTTTTGAAGTCAGGAGCCCGCCTGAAGAATAGAGGTATACATTTCAAGTTTTAGCTGTCAGGAGCCCGCTTCAAGAGCAGATGTATGCATTTCAAGTTTTAGCAGTTAGAAACCCGCCTGAAGAACAGAGGTATATATTTCATGTTTTAGCAGTCAGGAGCCCACGTGGAGAATAGAGGAATACAATTCAAGTTTTAGCAGTCAGGAGCCCGCCTGGAGAACAGAAGAGTACACTTAAAGTTATAGAAGTCACGAGCCCACCAGAAGAGAAAGGGAGTATAATTCAAATTTTATCATTCAAGTTTTTACTGATATTTGGCAACATGATTTAGTAACAACCACATGCGCACCCAGCCACTAAACTGGGGCAAAAAGTATTTTTTGTTTTGTCTATTTTGTTGAAGTCAGGAGCCCACCTGAAGAATAGTGGAATACCTTTCAATACAGCAATCAGGAGCCCATCCGGAGAACAAGGGAATACATTCCAAGTTCATCGATCAGGAGCCCACCTGGAGAACCAGGGAATACATTTCAAGATTCAGCAGTCAGGCACCCACATGGAGAGCAAGGGTATGCAATTTAAAGTTCAGCAGTCAGGCATCCACTCGGAAAAAAGGAAAACATCCCAGATTACAATTCAAGGCTGCAACAACGGAATCTCACCGGGAGAATACAAGTCATCAAGACAACAAGAACTACAAGATCAAGTTTGAAGATATAGATAGGACTTTTTTAATGCATAAATCATAGTCTAGTCTAGCTTCTTTTTATTTTGACATGGTGTAATAAGGGGGTTCAGTAAGCAGTAACAGCAACATCAGCGGTGAAATCACGGCTTCATGGTAGTCCCAGCTAGCAGACATTCCTGAACTACACTAACCTGATTACTCTTTAGCCAAAGATATGTAGGCAACCTCAGAAGCAGGGTCCGGTCAACTCTTTCGAAAATGCTTCCCATGGAGTATTCAAACGGGCAAAAATCGCTCGTATCACCTCACGTTATCTTTTCCCGAAAAATCTTTGCGTTTCCGAGCAAAGAGGGGCAGCTGTGAGCATGTGATTTTTTTCCTATATGAATTACTCCCATAGTTTCAAAAGAAAATGATTTATTTTAATTATTTGTATTTTTGTAAATTTTTGTGAATTTTTGTGTGCATTTGTAATTTAACATAAATTTATAAAAATACATAAATATGCATTGCGTTTAGGATTTAATTTTACTTATTTTTAGAATTAACTAGTACTTAGGATTTTTCAAAAAATACAAAAATCACGAAAATTAAGTTATTTTTGCTTTGTTTAAGTTTTAGATTTGAATTTTGTGAATTCTCTTTAAATTGTTATTTTATTAATAGCATTGAGTGTTAAATGGAGCTTAACATGATTTTGTAGTTTAATTTGGTTTTTAGAATTAATGTAGGGTTCTTAGTTTAATTTTTAAAAAAAGAAAAAAAAGGAATTGAAATGAAATGAAGATGGAATGAAGAGAAGAAGAAATTGGGCAAAATTTTGTTTACACTGATCAAGCCCAAAAAAGATAACCCCTTGTCTCAATACCCGTCCTAGCCCAAACTCCGTAACCCGGTCCGTACTTATACCCCAACCAAACGACCCTGTTTAGATAAGCAGGTGATCTCAGCCGTCGAGATTAATTGATCAAACGGCTGGGAAATGTGTATTGATAAGTATATATGTGTCCTAAAAACCCTAGCCCCCAAGCCCGTCTCTCTCTCACTCCACCCACATCAGAGACCCCTTTTGTCTCCACCGATAATCGCCCGTCGGAATTCGCCTACGGTGGTGGCCAGCCACCAAATGCCCCCAAAATAACACCAAAGATCCCTCTCCCCTTCCCTATCATGAATCCACCACCAGTTCCATTCAAATCCCACCAGAATCCCTCAAAACTCCGAAACCCTAGCCGCCGCTTGTTTTCTCCAGTGGCAGTGCCACCTCCAACCCCTCTCAAACTAACACCCTAGAACGCCCTCACTCCTCTCTTTACAAATCCACACTCTATTACCCTTGAATCTGTCCATAACCCCTCGAATCTTAGATCAAAAAATGAGCCCTAAAAGTTCAAAACCAGCCCCTGTGGCATGCACCAACCTAAGCTTGATCTTCCCACGTTCAGACGTTTGCTTCACTACAAAATTGATGCCATTCATTCTTTCGTGACAGAGAAAGGCGATTGGTATCAATTTCGTGTGAATCAGAATGTCAATCGCGAGTTTGAGCATAGGTTGGTGATTTTTCTTATTTCTGTTTATTCATTCTTTTGTTCCTCCAGTTTTACTTTCTCCTCATTTCTTCTCTTCTTCTCTAGTTAGTCGAATTGAAACTTGAACAAGGTTCTAGTTAAAATTCAGTACTGTCCGTTTGCTGTTCTTTTTAGTCTTGCTTTTCCAAGTTTTATTGTATGATTTTTTCTTGGTTTTTTTGGCTTGTGTCAATAAGCATGTTCAACTTCTGATTTTGCTATTTTACTTTAGCCATCTAGTTTAATTTAATTAGGTCATTTTGGTTTAATAGCTTAGTTAAATACTGGCATATTTGTGTTAATTAATCAGCAACTTAGTTTGTTTTCTTCATGTGTGAAAATTATTTCAATCTTTGTGTTACTCTATTTTTTTTAGATGCTTACATAATTTAGTAGGGTCAGCTTATTGCTTGGGTTTTTAGGTTATTGTTGACCCATTTGCAAAGTGCAACCCATTCAATTTGGGGCTCAAGACATTGGGTCCTTCGACCCATTCTAGTTTTGAAGGGTAATTACAGGGTCAGTGTGGGTAGTTTAGGAACTTTAGGTCAGGAAAGCTTTTCATAACTGATTTCAGAAGTCTCTAATAGGGGATTTAGGAGAATTTCAGAGTTTTGGGTTGTTTAACTTGGGTGGCAAGTCATAAATCTAGGGACCCCTAAGCTAAAATGAAAATTCAAAAGGGGGCAAGGAGTAAAAAATAAAATTTGAGGGTTTCCCTATGGCTTGGCCTATAAAGGCATATCATTCTTGCCGTTCAAGGAAAGAATGGAAGAGCTAAAAATATCATAAAACTGAGGCGACTAGAACTGCAAAATCTAATGTTTTATTGAAAAAATCCTTGAAATTCCTGAGATAATCTTCTAAAATAATTCATGAGCAGCTGAACCTTAAAAATGACTTGAATCTGTGTGGTATTCAAGTGTGTTGGGTCCTTTTGGTTGGGATTTTAATTGCTGGATCTCGTTCAATACTTCTGCTGGTTTGACACTGCTTCAATGATATCCACTCCTGATTTAGTCCTGGGTTAATATTTTGCTGCGCTACTGCTGCTGGTCTCTGACTATTTTGCTGTACTTTTCTCACATTTTCAATTATTTCTTCATACCCTTTGCTAACAAATGAAGTGCCACAAGTTGGAACCAAACGAAATTCGTACACAGAGATGGATATTCGAGTTTAAATTTTAATAGAAACCTTGTTCAAGTGTAAAAATTCTATTAGCTTCTGTTGTTTATAACTTTGTTTTCATGTTATGAAACAACTCATTATTCCTCTGTTGAATGTGTTAAGTTGTCCAGCCATGCTCAAGGACTTGAATTTGCTTTAGCCACTTAGAAAGAATGCTAAATTTTGGTTATGTGATGGTAAATGAAATCTTCTGTGTGCATGGAATGTCAAACATGTAGTAGCGTGCTTGAGTAGGTCCATTGGTCTTGTAGCTTAAAATTAGAGTTTGTTGTGACAGAGTATCATCCCTGTTTGTGATTTAGATGTGTATCATTATTCTTGGTTAGAAACTAGCTTTTGAAATAGTTTAAGTGGATTTGAATTTGTTTAAGTTTAACAATTCAGGTTGGTTGGACTGTTAAATTTGTTGCTTCAGAATCATGCTTAAGACAACAAGTAGCATTGATGGTTTAATTGTTTTAGATTTATATCTCTAGATAGTCTGCTTGATTTCAGCTGTTACCAGTTGATGTTCCCATATAGTTGTCACGACCCAAAATCCCAACCCGGTCGTGATGGCGCCTCTCATGAAGACAAGGCCAGCCAACAGATTAACAATACCTCTTTTAACAGTTACTTAACACGAATGGGTCAAACCATAGTGTACCTTGTCATAAATGCGGAAGCAAATGATAAAAATAGGGAACCAGCCCAACTCAGCCCGAAATTGGGGTGTCACAAGTCACGAGCATCTAAAGAATCTAAGCACTATTATAAGACCAGTAATATACATAATGGAATTTAGAATTAAAGGAAGAGATACGGTGCCGCGAATGCTGATGGTCTCTACGATGGCAAAATCTCCAATCATCTCAAAACCCGCTACCGGTGAACAATTACCTGCATCTACACATGAGGTGCAGAGAGTAAACTGAGTACTCCAACTCAGTGAGAAATAAAAATAAAAAATGACTGAAAGAATGGAATCTCATAAAGGCACAAATAACGCTATCTCAAGTAGTAAAAATCAGTCACGCAATAAAACTGTGAAGTAACAGATGGTTCTCTTTTTTAAAAACAGTGAAGACACTTAATTTCAACAAGTAAGGGAATAATCGAAAACTTGCCCCTCGGGCTCAATATCAAATTTTCAATACAGTATCAGCCCCACGGGATCACTCCCAACTCACAAACACACAACATCAGCCTCTCGGGCTCACTCCCAACTCATAAAACACAACATCAGCNCATCGGCCTCTCGGGCTCACTCCCAACTCACAAAACACAATATCGGCCTCTCGGGCCCACTCCCAACTCACCTGGGTACCCTGCGCTCACTGGGGGAATATACAGACTCCGGAGGGGCTCCTATAGCCCAAGCGCAATATCATAAGGCCTTAAAGCCTTCACACATCACACTCGAGGCCTGAGAGCCTCCTCATATAACACTCGAGGCCTGGAAGCCTCCTCACATCACTCAACATATCCTCACATATAGCCCTCGGCCTCAATCAGTCCAGAAAATAATCATAAGCCCCTTGGGCATCAGGAAAACAATGGTGCTCAGCTCAAACAACATTATAAATATCATTTAAATCTCCAGTTGAGTATAAATGTAGCTGAGTTCATGAAATAGTATATTTCAATTGGACTGAGTTCAAATAATATTTCAATTAGTGAGGAAAATACTGATGTAAATTCACAAAAGATTTCTAGTAATTGGCATGAAGCCCAAATATGGGAATAAGCCAAAATCATGGTGAAAAACAACAAGTCCCTGCCAAATACGCGGTAAAATATCAACCGGGATGGACCAAGTCACAATCCTCAATAGTAAATGACCCCGCGACCGCAATACATTGCGTGTCTCACCTCAACATAGCACTACGTTGTGCAAATTCGGGGTTTCAAACCTTCAGGACATCATTTAAAATCATTACTCACCTCGAACACGAGCGTCAAATCTAACCAAAATCAGAGCGAATAAATTACAATATGCTAAGGGAACACCACCCACTCGAAAACAATCGAAAAATATCAAGAATCTCAAAATTTGCAAAACCCGAGCCCCGAGCCCGCTTCTCGAAAAATTATAAAACTTATATTACCGGATTCCTTTTCTCGCCACGAGTACATACATACCAAGAACTCCAAAATCCGAGCTCAAATTACCTATCGAATTCCAATTTGAAATATTAAACCTCAAGCCCTAGCTTAACCCCCTTTTAAATGAATTTTCACCAATTTCCATGTAAATTCTACCATAAACATGAATAATTAGGCCAAGGAACTTACCTCCATTCGATTCTCAGTCAAAACCCTCGAAATTTCTCACCCAAAGCTCTCCAAGATTCTCAACAATGGAGGAAAATAACCCCCAAGTCGCGGATGAAATGCCATTTTAAAACCCTTCTGCCCAGGCCGATTTTCGCTTCTACGGTCCCGCTTCTGCTTATCCGGAACCGCTTCTGCCGCCAGATTTTCGCTTTTGTGGTCTTCATTAACCTCCCAAAAATCCGCTTATGTTGTTGGTAGACCGCACCTGCGCCTCCCACTCCTGCGCCTCCCACTTCTGCGCAAAAAGACCGCTTCTGCGGTCTAATTCAAAAATCCTCAGGACCGCTTCTGCGATCACAGCCCGCTCCTACGATGTCCGCTTTTGCGGATTGCCTTCCGCTTCTGCGGAAGTTTCCAAACCCCTCATGGACCGCATTTGTGACCTCCCCGCCGCATCTGCGGAATCGCTTCTGCAGCTCCTTTTCCGTAGGTGCAGAAATACCAGAAGCCATAAAAAACCAGACCTGCAACATGCTTCAAAATTCCCGTTTAACCACCCGAAATCACACCGAGGCCCCCGGGACCTCAACCAAAAGCACAGACATGGTCTAATACCCAATACAAACTTGCTCGATTCATCAAAACACTATCGTTAACATCAAAATCATCAAATTTCACCAAATCAAAGCCTAAGTTCTTCAAGAACTTTCGAAATGGACGTTCGATCAAAAACCCGATCAAACGATGTCCGAATGACCTGAAAAATTGCAGACATATCCAAAATCACCTAACAAAGCTACTACAACTCTCGGAATTCCATTCTGATCCTCAGATAAAAATCTCACCCATCAACCGGAATCCGCCAAATTACAAACTTCGCCAATTCAAGCCTAATTCTACACCGGAACTCCAAATTCAATTCCGATTTCACTCTTAAGTCACAAATCATCCCCCGAAGCTAACCGAATCATCAATATTCACATCCGAGCCTCCTAAATAAATAGTCAACTTCTAGTTGACTTTTCAAAAACAAGCTTTCCTTTAAGAGACTATGTGTCTCAATTCCAACTAAAACCAATCCAATTCTACCTGATCAACTCAAATACTGATATTGAAACATAGTGAAGCATAATATGATGGAAACGGGGCGGTAACTCACGTGACAACGGGCCGGGTCGTCACATCCTCCCCAAATTAAACAAACGCTCGTCCTCGAACGTACCCAGAGTTGTCTTACAAGCCAACCAACAGCTGAATGACCTTTCCAAGAACATACATGGGGTGATCCCACGTCACCCTATCTCGCATAGGTCCGAAAACACAATATACCTGAAATTTCACAATCCATCAAGACCATAAACCGTAGAACCACATTGCACTTCCCGAAATCATACCCAAGAATCAGAACCTCTTATTAACTAAAGCTCCATTCCAAAACTTCATATCCTATCAATGATAATGAAACACACAGCAAACCGTAAACATTCCTTAGGTTAACCATTCACGAAACCACTCCCCTTTTGACTAATACCACAACAAATTTCCGGGCCAAACCTCGATATGGACCCTCTAATCAGCTGAAATCACATCTGTTTGCAATTATTAATGACTCCAACGATCACCTCGAATTCAACGCCGCACTCTGGTGATATGACACCTCATCACCGACCTAAGCCATAACTTGCATAATCCACGCACCAATGGTGGGCGGTTGTGTGAGCACGTGATTTTTGCCCCAAGCGAATTATTCCAAAAATATATGCAAAAATGATTTTTGTGTGAAAATTTGTTGATAATTGTGTGGAAATACCTAGATTTATTTTATCTTTGAAAAAAAATATATAATAAAGCAAGGAAAATCAAACAGAGTACCATTTTTTGTATTAATTAGAAAATACCAAAAATAGAAAATTAATTACTCTTTAATTCTAGAAAATCCGAAAATTAAAAGGAAATACAAGGAAAAATAGAAAATAAATAAAAAAAAAGTAAAATAAAATATAGAAAATGAATAAATACAAAATACGAAAATACAATGTATAATGAAAATAATTCAATACAAATTGGGCCAAACACAAAATTTCAGTAGCCCAAGGGATTAAATACACTGACCAGGCCCAATTGCCTAC